>BMAW01051322.1:625796-682145 GCA_019974015.1 Nephila pilipes | reverse complement strand
AAAAAAAATCGATAAAAAGATTCTTCATTTAGAAAGAAGCAAGCACATCAATCTAATAAATTAAAGAAGTGATTTAAAAATTTGACTAATTGTTTTCGAAATCGGCTTAAAACTAAATAAACTTTCAAAATGTTCTCAAAATACGAAATATTGTTTCGCTATTTGTGCTGCGCTTATTGGTGTGAAATTAAAATATCCATAAAAATGACAAGAAATTTAATCAAAAATCAAGGAACTAAGAATTCCTAGGCGAACAGGAAATAAATTCTTAGATTCCGTCTTTTTGTAACGATTCGGAATGAAATCGCATTATACAAACCGATGCGCGAAAAACGTCATTTTGAATTTGATACAAAAGGAAAAAAAAAGAGACCGAACTGAAATGAAGACACGTCACTAATGAGCCACATTCCCGGTAATCGTTCGAATGAGCAAAATAAAGAATCGTCTGCTTGTAAATGTCGCGTGATCCAAAAGTCTTCCGAAAGCCAACGCCTGATACTTCACAAAAAAATGTATCCCATCGCATAATTCGAGACTTACCGTCTGACGTTCTATTCCGGGATTGGAATCATACATTATTCAGGGCCCCCCCCCCCCCCCTTCCTTCCTCAGCGGAACCCCAAACGATGATATGGTTCTGTGCACGATTGTCCAAAAGACAAATTAGAATTCTATTTTTCGACACTGGCAATTGAAAAGGTTATCGTCCTGAACAAGATGAACCATTTTGTTTTTATTTTTATACACATATCTGTGAGACAAGCTCTTTTTTGTTTGAAGAAACTCTTTTCAAACGTTAAGTTTTGACACGAAAGAAAAGTAAAGATTAAAGAAGTTGGGAAGTGTGGAACTTGATATAAAAAATCTATTTCGTTTTTGTCAGTGATCCAAAAGTGAGTCGGGAATGAATGAAATAACATCGAGTTAAAAAATTGATCGATTATATTATTCAAAAAAATATTTCAATGTCATGCATAACAGAGAAAACTTTAAAGATTCGTTTGACATTTGTTCCAGAATGAAATTCTTTATCTATTATATTTTTTATTTAAGTTTAAAAGTTTCCAAGACGATTCTTTAACCAGGAAAATATTATCATTCCAATATTACTTAGACAAATAATATTTTAAAAACCACGTATGCAGAGAAGTCTTTATTTTATCATAATTTCATAAAATATTTGATGCATAAAATATGTAGCATAGTTTAATGAAGGAGGGAAAATAGCACATATACGTTACACAAGGGAAAGAGAGAGGTTTCTGAATCTTTTTTTCTTTACTATCCACTCTATTTATGTTTGACATAGTGATGCATTTATAATTTATTTGTGTGTAGACATAAGTGCGAGACAAATTTTTGAGTCATCAAACGCTGTTTTAAAAACGAAATTAGGAACTTATGTTCAAAGAATGATAATTTTAAAGGGAGAAGAAAAAAAAGTCTCAACCACTTTTTCCTTCTTTGAATGTTGGACATTTTCAAGGGAAATTTCAGTCGCCTTTTCTGACACAAAGAAAATAATGAACATTAAAAGTCTGGCAAGCTTAATGTGAAAGTAGAAGGTTAATTGTCAAAATACTGCACGTTTTTGTCAGTGTTCCAAAAGTAAAGTGAAATTGATTTTGGAAGAAAATGTACTAACAAAATGTTTAACGTGATTAGAAATCTAATAAATGCTCAATAAATAAATAAATAAATAAATAACTGCACATGCGCGGATTCCGAAAAATTTAAAACTTTATTTTATTATTTAAGTATTTGTTATAGATTATCACGCGATGTTAAGGTGATAGTGACAATTCAAATACGAAGGTGCTATCAAAATACATTTTTTTAAATTAAAAAGACAAAGTCTTAACTCTTTTCAGATATCATTAAAAAAAAAGCAAATGGAAGATGCATGTTTCAAAGAATCATATTCAATTCGCTTATATGTGTTTTACATTTTCAACAATTTTCAACTTAATTTTGAGGATACTAATTATATTGAATCATATACTGTAGTTTTCCCAAAATGATATAGAATGTACATGTCCTTGACTGCAAAAAAAAAAAAAAAAGAATGTTCCACACTAAATAGCTTGCTAAGCACGAATAAATGATTCGCAACTGTAACAAAAAAATTCCAGTAAAGAAACCAGAAACAACTTGAACAATATTGTGTTTTGCGTGTGCGTACATTCGATTCACTTACGAATTGTTTATTTATGTCGCACTTGGAGGAGATGACAATTGGCGACGTACGTCGTCACTTTCCTGCTCCGCACCAATGTGAATAATTTGAGTTTAGTCTTGTTAAATTTTTATAAACGTCCCACTAGAAGGAACACGAGAGCTATTGGTAACAAACCTCGTAATTTTGAACCTCGGTCAAGTGACGAGGGCGATACCTGAGCTGGTACCCCTCCCCCTCTCCGAGTCCCAACCAATTCTACGTACATCAGCCTCGCTACATGACTGGTCTTTAGAGAAATCGAGACTCAAACCTTCGAATCGACTTAAACAAGGCCGGCCATGAACTCATGACAAAGACCTTTAGGGTACTACGACCTTGGGTATATTTAGATTGAAATATGTTACCTAGATTATGAAATATGTGAAATAAAAAAGCTCATGTTTATATTTAGATGTTGTATAAATATTAGAAAAATAAGAATTGGGCTTATGAAAAATAGCGGAGATGTACGTGAATTGTCAACTGCTATTTTTGGGTTGTTCAAAATTTGTATACAAGTTATTTACGTTAGGGACTGTTACTAAAATTTTTGATTTTTGTTCCATCATAAATACATTTATGGACTATTCTTATTGCAGTGTTCAGAATTCTTTTAAAATTATGTTTTCAACCTAATGAAAAATAATCATTTTTGAAAAAAAAAATTGAGAAGGTTTTGATGGTAAAATCAAGGTTGCGTTACACTTGAATATCCTTCCAATGAGATTTCTAACAAATTTGTTTCGCATTGGAGTAACTGAAATATTCAATGAAGGGTACCGAAGAGTTATTTACCGCATAATTATCATTTCTAAAATATAAATTTGAAAACTAAAATCGGGTTACGAAGAAAATAAATCTAGATTAATAAAAAAAAAATTATTTTTAACAGAGCGAGAGATATTTAAAAGTATAACAGATAATAAACATCTTTTTCAAGGAAAAAAGACAATTTTCTTGAAACTGCTGTTGAAGAGATTTGTCGGCTCAGCCGGATGAACTCATTTTTTTTAATGTTCAAGACAAAGTCTCTTTTGTTTGAAAACTTTTCGACTAAGTTTTGGCATCAAAAGAAGTGAAGTTAGAACGTGAGAACTCGGTAAGTGTTGCCACTCGGAAATTTTTTTCCCCTTCTCTCAAAGAGACACGCTTTTTTAGTTAACATTTTAAAAGTGAATGGAACTGATTTTAGAAAAGAACATTGTGGGGGGGAGCATGAATAATATAATCGCTTGAAAAATATTTCGTTATTAAATTTAAAACTCACTCTTAGCCCAATATATTTGAGAACTTATAATAATTTTATATTTATATATTCATTATATTAAAAAGTACTTTGTAGTAGACATCAATATACTTCAGGAATGGCATTAACATACTTTATGCTACGCCAAATAATGCGTATCTAGATCTAGATGTAAGGGGGAAAAAGAAACTAGGTAAAAATTGGTATAAAAGAAGGTTCAAAAATAGAGGGATGATTATAATAATTCGGGGAGCATCCTTCATTTTTACCTTACACATTAAATATAGCAATAAAAAAGGGATTGCTAGGGAACCACGGGTCATGATGCAGTACTTATCTAAAGATAATAAATCCATGAGGGTTTAATATTATGTGAAGTTGAACATCCACATTGCATGTTCGTACAGACCGTTAAGGAATGTGATATCTGGCAACAGATTATGTAAACTTCAAAGACGATCTGTTGTGGGCCTAAGCCGAATTTTCCTAAAATCTATACTAGTTTTCTGATAAGATTGTCTTTGTCTGACATTAAATAATAGGATAAAACACCATAAATCTTTTTTTCCCATGTAGAAAAATGTTGCGCTGCTATTCCATTCCATTTTGACTTTGTTAACGAGTTTAATATAAAGAGAATATATTTTACACACCATTCATTTCTCCTTAGATCCACTCCTGTTTTCTAAATGTACTAGAATATATGTGTTTCACACTGTGTCTGTTAAAATGAAACAAATGAAACCATTTATTCAATGTGCCTAAATTTTAAACATCATTCACAGGTATTTCAGTTATTACTTTAGGAACTTGCATTGATATCCGTATAATATTCCGAGTTCGAAATTTTGTTCCTGCATAAAAGGAAGGTCGTGGTAGCCGAGTGATGCTAAATGCGATTGATTAATTGACTGTTTATAAATGTTGAAATGATTTGGATGCCTACTTCTCTTCAATTGTCCTTATGGACATTTATAATAATTTGCTTTCATCTAACGTAAAAAGTATACAAAGCAGAGCTATTATATAAATAAGGTGTGGAAGAATGGAAAAGAGAGGGAGAACCAGTGGAAGGAGAAATCTGCAGCAGCAATAATAGATTGAAGATGTTCTAGATAAATATTATGAAATAAAACTCACAATTACATAAGTATATGTTTCTTATAATCGTTATTTGAGGGTCCAACTCTACACTTATTGTAGATTAATCGTTGTGGCGTCACTCTAAGGACATAGGACTCTATTTGACTTTTTTTCTTGATCAATTTGTTATAGAGTATCAATGCCTCATAATCTGAATAAGCAAACCCGGGCATCACGAAATTGTACTTAGAAAGAATCTCAGACAAATGATGAGGACAATCCTTTAGCTGGCACCTCCAATCTTCCACATCACATCAAGAGATAAGTTGCAGCCGAAAGAGGTAATGTACATTGGGGTCCTGGGCACAAGCTTCTGGTCAGAATTGCTTCCGCCGAGCTTAGGATTCCACGGTAGATCTATCGTGCTGAATGGAGGATGTACATTCAATCTGTCCCCCTCAAAGTCCTCGTGTTGACTAGATGTGAAAGTTTGAACAGAGAATTGACAGTTAAAAGGGCGACTTTATCTCATGATCGTGGTTCAAAATGACGAGGTTTGTCACCAATAGTCCACGTTTTGCTTCTAAGGGCTATGTTCACGGACAATCAATCGATGCATAACATAGGGTAAAACAGTCTTAAATCTGAAAAGTTCACCGAGTCTTGAAATGTTGCGAATTGTTTGCGTAAGTTCTGACGTGTTGATGGTTCAGACGTCATCCTCGTCATCTAATAATTCTTATTAAGCTGTTTGTACTATTGTATGAACGTTATTTAATGTAAATAAAAGAAGTTATCTGGCATTTCAAAAAACGAATAAAAAATTAATCGAATTCCTTTTTTTTTCGATGTTGGAGAGGGAGGGCGAATTCTATTAATAAAATGTATTTTTGTAGATGACTGAGAATATCTGAATTTAACGGTTTATTCTAATTAAAATTTGAATTTTTCAACTCATGAATATTTCATTAACTCGTAGTTTCGAAGTTTTTGTTTCTTTTTCTCGAGTCACGAGACAAAAAAAAATTTCTTCTTTTGTCCTTTTTAATACAATTCAAATATTAAACTGAATTAAAACTTGATAACTGCGAACATAACTTCCCATTTTGAATTCTTAGCATTTCAGTTTCTACACTATAACAATTTTTATTGCTAAACATCTAGAAGTTAAAAACAATTCTTTCGATACACTTACAATTATACATGAGAATTAATTTTAAATGTAAATGAGTGCATAATTAATTATCTCAATATTCGGAACTTTTCGAAATAAGAACTACAGTTTTTGTAAAACTTCAGTTTTGAATATTAATTACAATAACTTATATAATTTCAGTAATTTTGTTTGCTTTTTCTCTTCAGATAACCTTATCAGAAATTTAATTGTACTTCATTTTATAAGATTTGAATAAAGAGAGAAAATATACAATGAGCTTTAAATATTCAACACACACCGAGATCCAGACTAAAGTTAAATTTAATTACTAACAGTTAATAAAAGATGGGAATATTTTGAGCATGGTCATTTAAATAGCCAACAAAAAATACTTGATTAAACTTTAAATATCCAACAATAAAATATGAATCATTTTATAACAATCGCGCAACTTTCTCTTGAAATAAAGTAATTGCTAGCTTTAAATTATTTAATTTGATTTTACAAAACAGATTGTCAATTTAGGAAGCTCTGCTCCCACTCACAAGTCAAGAAGAAAAAAGAAAAACTTTATTAACATTAATTACTGAAAGATTAGTTCATTGATTTTATAAGAATCGAGCAAATTTCTCTTCAAATAAAGGATAGGGCTAATTCAAACAATTTTAAATATAATTTGTCAATTCTCGAATTTGTCAAATTTACATGGCAAATTTATAATAAAAGAGTCATGATGTATTCTCTTGCAGGAAAACAAAAATATTCAATATATATATATATATATATATATATATATAATATATACAAAATTCAAAAAGTAACTGAATTTTCACTTCTTTTTGATAAAACTTGAAATGACGTGCAGAAATTGAAGCATTATTTTACCGATAATAAACGTCGGTAAAATAAAGCTTCAAGTCATAAGATTCAAAGTTATTTACGAAAAGAAAATAAAAATTAAACTGTCTAAATACCTAATCAAATAAAGAGGTGAAAAACATGTCGGTACTCAGAGAAAAAATTAGAATTACATGTAGAGATATACAAATCAAAAGGAATTTAAACGATAACGGGCGTTTTGCTAAGAAATCTTAGTGAGTATAAATTTTGCTGTACACAAAGGCAGTTTCGGTTTGGATTCATCTTTTTGAGGTAGTTTAATGACACAAGAGCCAGATTTGGCTGTGTTAAGGTAACACGGGCGCGTCGCCCATGTTTACCATAACCGCATGGGAAAGAAAATGTTCACTAGGATGCCTCGGATCATGATTCTTGTATCTGCCAAAAGGAATCTAAAAACGTTCGTCTTTTTGCAGTTATTGGGATACATAATATTTAAATATCATAATTATAATGGGATATATAATATTTAAAAAGAAATAAAAGCTGAAGAAGTTTTAAGTTTTTAGAAAATACTCACAAATACCAATTAAAATTCAAAAGTTCACGCATTCCCTAGATAAATATATCATCCGAATGAAAGTAAAAATTAAGAAAGTTGTCAAAAACGAAAATAATTATCGATGGAAGAAGTGAGGTATATTCAATGACTAGTTCAAAATTAGAATAAAAACAGAAAACATTAAAGTTTAATCATAGGTATTGGACACATGATGTTAACAGGTAGTTGAAGTTAATTTTTAGAAAATTCTATATGCACAGCAATTTAAATACTTACTTTTCTTCATTCTAAGAGTATTTTTATAACATTTATACTTCAAAAAGTAAAAATAATAAACCTTTTTCTGAATTAAAAAATTTTCCTCGTAATCCTCGATATCTTTCGATACATATACATATTAAAACTTATTTTATCACAAACAATACGGTATAAAAATTTTAATAAAAATTGTTTCACAAAAAATATAGATTGAATTAATTAGATGGTATACTCGATGATTTATTTACGATCCATATATAACAGCAAAGTTTTCTTTCAATAAATATTATGATTAAAAGGTATGCAGAGTTAATTTCAAAATACAAACAAAGATAAAACTGTCATAAAATTCGACACATTTGCTATCATTGATGCAAAATTAGTTTCACATTTCCCGAAATCTCATTCGTGAAAATATGAAAAAAGAACTAACTATTCGACAGTTAAAAAACAAAAAACACAATCCGCGGAAAATTCTACAACTCGCTTAGTGACTAAGAAATACTAAAATCAAAGAAGGAAACAAAAGAACTAATAGATTTTCGATAAATCTTTATCTCTCGGATGAAATAATTAATGATATTTCATTGGTTTTCGTTAATTATTCTGTTGAGGCGATAATGGAACAAAATTCGAAACATTTGTTAATCGGCAGTCGTTGGATGCGAAAGAGAAATTACCACTCGATTCCATTTAGATTAAATTCCAAAAGGAGAGACATTGATAAACAAACAGAAGCATATTTATATCAGTGCTTAATGTGTACAAAAACAATCTATCGAGTTGGTCGTTAAAAAATGCAATGCGCATGCGAAAATATAACGAATAAAAAGCAGAAGTTTTGAACAAATATTGAATCTATTTGATTTTAATGAATAAAATGATAAATATTTGTAAATATTACAATAAAATAGATTTTATGATAGAACTCACCAAAATAAAGCATTTTCGGACTTCCAAAAATAAAAATTTTCAGTCCTATCATATCAAAACAGAAATAACGGTTTTCATGTGCGCAGTGTGCAATGTTCAAACAGATAATATATGAAACATATAGTGTATTATACAATTCTAAATATTAAGTATGTCAACGCACCATATAGGATTACTAAAAATTACTTCATTTGAAAACAAATTTTATAATATTATATATATATATATATATATATATATATATATATATATATATATATATATATATGAAAGAGGGAGAGAGAGAAAAGCAAATAATATACATTATAAAACAGAAAGAGAATCAAAGTATACTCTTACGTGCAATATCTTTTTCCCTTGTGCGACTTGTGTTAACATTACATTCCGACAAGCAGATCGAATGTCGGTTTCATACCTTTCAACGCTATTTTTTTTCTCATACAAACGGATTGAGCGAGGGACATTCCGAAAGTACGTTTCGCTCTTTTTTTTCCCACACGGAAATTTTATTTCCAAAAAATAAACCATGTCATCATGAACTATACACCTTGCACTATTTTTCGACATAGTCATTGAGACCTTTGTCAGAACATGTAATTATCTTGAAGATCCCATTCAGGTAAAATTCGGTGTCCTGTGATGCAAAGAATTCTAACCCCAGCATTGTTTTGGATGGGCCTTAACACGACTAATGCGCATTGTAGACACTACGCTATGCGCCTGTCCTTTAATAATATATCTAGCAGTGTTGTTTTAATTCATGAATGTGGAAGGATGCCCACTATGATCTGCATCCTCCACCCTCTGCCTTCTTTCACTGAAATACAATACCAGCGTAGAAGCATTTGAAGAGGCATGACTTGTTCACAATTCATGTTCTGTTGACGTTTATGGATGACGGTCATATTTGCTCGACATATCCATTCATTGCCGACCACGTTGTCAGTACACGGGTTTGGCACACTGGTCTGTGGCTACTCTGTTTGCTTCGTTGCTCTGCCTATTTTCCTCCACTGACGCTACTTCCGTCCTTGAACCTGCAACGAGTGTGGACCGTTATGGAAGTTGTTTCATCAGGTGTACCATGTGCTCTTTCAAAAAGTGGAGAAATTTACATTCGGAACTTTCCTCGTGAAAATTGTCCATAAATGACAAAAATACCAAATACTCTATTGTACGCATTATACAAATAAATTGAAATTACTGAATTTCTTATAACAGTGCGGTTGGTTATAAGTCGAGAATGTAATTCTGCGTATATGTACTAACCCTCGCTTTGCACTGTACTTAACATACTCGAATTTGCTTTCGCACGGATTTTAAGTGAAAACAACCACAAATAGGGGGTGAGTTGCATTATGATTATTTTCCTTTATATCATTCATAAATTCATTAAATATCATACTTATGTAGCATTTTCACTTATCCGAAATGTCATGCTCTTCTGCCACTGATTTCCAAAAGTAAATTATGTAAAAAGTAAATTATTATTAAAAATCAATTCATTGACTGACTGTTCATTGACGTGAAACGTAGAAGCAACTCGAAAGCGTTTGGCGATGCACATCGTAATTTTGAGCTTCTGTCAAGTGATTAGGACGACACCCGAACTGACACCTCTCTCTCCAAACTTCCACACCATACCTTGAAACGAGTTCGAGCCTCTACAGATTTAATCTTCATAATCCCCGCTATAGGATATGTATTTAGTGGCATCAAGATTCCAATCCACAATTTGTCGGAGTGAGTAAGTAATGGTAAATTTAATGGCGTAAGAGCCTGGTGTGGCCATACAATGCCAAGCATAGTGGAACTGTGATCTAAAAGTTTGAAGAAACGAAAGGAAGTTAAGAATGATTGACAAGAAGGAGTGTGAGAAGGATTGAAGGGTACTCCGGATGAGCGTCACCAATGTTCACCAAAGACAGTAAATCCAATGTGAAAGAAAGATCACCTCGGAGTAATGATGTCCCTACATAAAGAAGGCAAACCCCTGAAGGCACGACTCGACAGAAACAATGAAAAGGACGTGAACTCGCGACCATACCCATTAGGCTTACATGGCCACTAAATGATTAAAGAAGTGGAACATTTAGCCAATATCTCAAAGAATGAAGCAGTACGTGCAAGAAATGTTCATGAATCTTCTATTAGTGACTCAGATAGAGATGTCGTACTTAGACAACCGAGGCAAAAGAGAGTTCTAGTTTTTGAAGAATCTTCTGCAGGACAATATAGATGGATTTTTAATTTTTTTTTTTTTAAGTTGAAGTTTTGAAGCCTATTCACGTTTGAATTTTTTTCTTGTTTTTATTTCTACGTAACACTCCTTATTTGTTTATGCTTCTTATTCTTTTCATTTATAAGATATATATTTAATCTGCATTTTATTGATTTTTATAGCGAATATTGTTACAATATGTTTATGCTCTTCGTTTTCAAAAACAAGTTGAAAAAATACAAGCATTGAAAGGCCTCTGAAAATTAACCAATTCCATTTTTTCTATGTATTCCTTACCTCATTTAAATGGTTTCAGTATGTAAATATGGACGCATATATGTAATAGAAATTCAGATTCGGTGCTTCGTTTCTATATCACCTACCACGAGCTATGTCTACCTACCGTGATACTATGAATAGCTTTTCTTAAGTCTTCCCCCATTTCACGGACGAGCAAGTTTTTACTTTGTGTTGATCTTCCCTTAATTATCCACTTGGAATACAATAAAATCGCCAACTCCTAAACTCTTAGGTAAATCACAATTGTTATCCCTGTCCAGAGCTGGTTTCGGCGGAAAGTGTTCAAGTAAATATTTCTCTTTCCTCTTCCCGAGAGCAGACATTCGGAATATTTCCTGTTAAGCCCACACACAAGATGAACATCTCAAATCATTTCAAGCGCAATAAAAATAGTTCTTTTGTTCCTAATCAGCTTTTGTTGTTTTACAGTGTCGCGGCTAAAAGAAAGCCGTGAAGATCGTAGTCACTGATAACGTTATTGATGTAAACAATACCTTTATTGTCCATAATTACGTCTAATTTTTCTGTCAACCCTTACACGCTCGCTTAAAGACAAATGGAGTCATTACGGATCAGTTCCCCTGAGACTCACATAACTACTGTAAAAGTATTAGCAATAAGTCTATAATGAACATCGAGAGGGGTCTTTTTTATTTAAGAAAAAGAGAGAACGATATTATTGTTATAATAATATCATTATTGTAATAACCTGTTAAACATTTCTAGAAACAATATCCAAAATAATCATTTTTTTTTATTAAGTCATTAATTCCTTTTCAAAATAATCAAAACTAGAGTAATTTGAATGATTATAACAGACGTGAATTATATATATATAATTGAAATTATATTAAATCACTCGGTTTTAGTTTAGTTTAGTTTTTATTAACGTCGCACTAGAAGCTACACGAGGGCTATTGGCGACGGACCTAGTAGTTTTGAACCTCGGTCAAGTGATGAGGACGACACCTGAGCTGGCACCCCCTCTCCTAACATCCACATCAGGCCAATTGGAAGACTTTGGGCCCCGACAGATATAACTTGCATCAGCCCGGCTACACGGCGGGTCTTTGGCGGCCAAGGATCCAACCCGCATCTGAACGAAAATCGCCGGCTACGAATCCGAAGCCATGACCACTAGGCTACCGTGGCCATTAAATCACTTAGATCCAAAAATTTAGCAATCTCAATTCTTTTCACCCGAAAAAAATAATTATTTGCATTAACACGAAATATCCATTTCAAATTAAAATGTTACCAATGTAAATAAGATTCATTTCGTGAAAACTCTTATCTGTTAAGAATAAAAAAGATTTTAATAATAAAATAATAAATGATCTGAGTACTAAAGTATTTCAGAGAACATACTATTTCCGATGTTGTCGAAAAAAACATCTAAGCCCTGATTTACAAATTATACGAAGCGGAATCTCATGTTTTTATTTCTAACTTATGATAAATCGTGCATTTACAAAAGATAGGGAGCAGTGAATTGGACAACTGGTCTGAGCAACAAATGACGCTAGTAAAAAGTAACATGGTAACTTTTTACTAGCGTCTAGTGTAAACATTCGTTCTATATGTAACAACTTCCAAAAGAAATATCAATACTTCGTAAAATTATTAAAAAAATCGTTCACGCTTGATAATTTTTCAATTTATCATCGCCTCTAAGCAAATTTAATATTAATGTTAATGCTAATAATAGATATTACTAATTTAGGATAAAATTGGATTAATTAACATAATTATTTAACTTCCTAAAAATAATTTTCAACATTGTAATTCGAACTTTTTGCACAATTAGACAAAAAAAGGTGTAAATAGCCCATGTTCTAAATTTCGTTTTAATCCCATCGTTAGTTCCATAAGTATTCGGGAAGGACAGGGAGTCATCCACTAAATTACTTTCAGAGAAAAGATTCATAATGTTTTCTAAATTTCTTAACAACGCATGATGTTTGGATCAATAATTAAAATTTATGCATGTATAAAAGGCCCTTTAAGAATCCGCAATATCCGATCATCAGTTCAAAATTAAATATTGGAAAGGAATTGCAAAAAATTCTATGACATAAAGAACCTAAAAATGTAAAAATGTTGGTACGTTACAAACAGCTTTTTTTTCTTCACTGTATTCAATAATTCGTATTTTTCATAATAATGCTATTTTTTTCCTATTTTTGATGTTTTTAAATATGTGAATCAATTATCTATCGCTAAGAACAAAAAGCTTTGAAAAATTTTGAAATTGAAAATTTTTTGTCAAATGTTTGAGACACTGAATTAATTAACATTAGAGGTTGCTCAATCTTAAACACATTCACGATAGCGAGTATAATAGGTAACTAGCACTCTGATGTCCCATCAGACGGTGTGTACTTCATTTAGTTACTAGAAAAAATTTGGAAATTTAAAGTACATTAATAAAAAAACTGAAATTTACTTTACTTAACATTACAAACATAACTTATGTAATAAATTCGATAATATTATAATAAATATAACAATTCTGATTAAAGTTACAATACGTTCGATTTACTAACAAATATTTTGCTCTGGGCGTACAATATATCCCGAATAACGTGTCAGTAATAGTGTTAAAAAATAAAGAGCAGCAATGGTTATTATTGTGTTGAAATTTCATTTTTTACTTTAGCTCGGCGCCGCTTGATAAAGAAAAGCAATCTTCGAAAATTCGCCCTTTGTAGAGAAACATGAATAGCGGCGCCGGTGTTAACGTGTTAAGTTCTCATAACTCAAGAAACTTTCAAGCACAGTTTCACGAAATTAATCAGTTATGTTATGTAGCGTTAATTGATCCATTCACACCATAATCCTTTCGGGTTGTTATAATTTATATTCATTTTGTCCAGTTGTGATGACATGGCATACTAACTGAAATCTATTTTAACTTTCTTTTATCAAATTTAAATAAAATTAATTGCCACTCATTTACATTACTCCGAATTTAAAACTTTTAGAATGAATTAAAAACGATAATTCACAAAGGTATTATTATTTTTTAACCATTCGTCTGAAATCATAGATAAACAAAGAAATTGAAGCTAAGAAGACGAACGAAAATAATAAATGCGTGGAAGTAACCGACGCCACTTTCAAACCATCGTAGAATCTAACAGACGATTATATCACTCAGCATCAAGTTTTAACTTAAATGCGCAAATTCAAGTAAATATTCCTTCCCTGTTAAAATAAATATTCTTTATGCTCCTAAAAGAACAAAACTTTATTTTCTTTCCTTTTCCAGAATCGCACTGACATAAACAATCCTGTACAAAAAAAAATTACATTAAATCATTTTCCCAAGACAAAACTCGAAATGAGGAATTTTAATTGGTTTTTTGGAATATAGAGCCTCAAAGGCTATCATTTCCTTTAAAGTATTCTTTTGATTCAATATAAATCAAAATATTTTATCTTCGGCAAGAATGTTTCAAACACTTGTTAATTAACTACTGTTAATTAGCTTGTTACTTTGGAATTATATTTTTAGCCTTTCAATTTGACAAACGGTTTGTTCAAATAACTATATATTCCATTGCCAAAGTATTTTGATGAAAAACATAAAATTAATCCTCTAAAATATGTTTTAAGTTATCAATAAGCTATTAATTTTTACCGTAAGTTATATAATAGTACACAATATAATTAAACTTTTGACTCACGTATACCACACTCTACGCGAGAGTCATAAGTTTCAACGAAAAGTTTATAGGTGTTCAAAACATCGATTCTAAGAACAATTTAAGTAAAACTTTCCAAGAATTCTGTTTTTTTTAGCACACGCATTTTTTAAAAGACGCGGAAGCGTAAGAAAAACTATAAAGATATGTATTTACAGCTCCATCACCACGCGAGCAAATTTAAATAAAAGCTTCAGCGAATTTGTCAAAGCTTGGTATTTCTTTAAGACGCGAAATTTTAAACTGCGTGGTGATTCTTCCAGAAAAGTTGTTTTTGAATGTCAAGCTGCAATTTGCATTTGAGAAATGGCCTTTTCGAAAGCTGTTTTTACAGCACCCGGAGGATTAATTTTGTCGCTGTAAAGAGAAGCCATTTTACTTAGAGATGAAAGAATACAAATGGGTCATTTCTAAATTTACTTGTAGAAATAACATAATTCTCTCCTTAAAATAATCATTCGCAATTTTTTGACTCGTGAAAGACGGTTTTATGAGAAGTATGATATATTGCGCCCACCGTACGATTTAAAAAGAAACTTAGTGACTTAGAAAAGAAAATGTGTTTTATTACATGCGCTATTACGGAAACATTTTGTAAACTTATAATAAAAATTCCGTTGCTCTGTATTGCTTATAATTGAATCAAAAATATGCTATATAAGTAAGTCCAAAATACTGACAACATATATTTTTAAACAAATAGATAATATTTTTTTTAAAAACTGTTGTACGTGAAACATATCGAAATATTCCATAAAAATTAACTTGCTCCCATCTCTCCTGAAGAATCTTAGTTTTTTCTTCAGTCAGTTCAATTCGTATTGAGTATATCTCAAAGGCTTTAAAACAAATTATTTTATCAATAATTACATTTCAAATTTCAAAGCGAAAAATACAATTTCCAGACACAAAATCACTTGGAAAAGATGATCAACTGAATTAAAAACTCATAGTACTATGAAATTTACTTCACCTTTCTTATAATTGCATCTATTTCTCCTAATGAATACCGCAAGAAATAGATTAGATTCTTAGAACCTCAAATCTAATAGAAGTTTCTATTTCATTTAGGGTATCTGGCTGAACATTATTACAAATATAAAAATTAATGAAATGCACGGCTATCATTTACTTGTAAAAAAGTAACCGAATAATCTAAGCATTTTGAAGATAAATAGTTATATTTATAAAATCGTACAACCTAAAATTATCAATGTGATTGAAAGTAGCCTAATGGTCATGGTGGCGAACTCGCAACCTGCGACCATGACCACAAAGGTATTCAAATACTGTCATTTTCCAGAATGACAATATTTTGATTGACGTTGTTTCGGAGATTCGTGAGTTTGAGTCATTTTGCCTCTGAAGACCCGCTATGTAGAGGGACTAATGTACTTAAAAACTGTGGAGGCTCCAAATAATCCCGTTCACGTGGTGTGGAAGTTTGGTGAGGAAGGCGTCGGCTCAGGTGTGGTCCTCATCATTTGACTGTCAATAGCTCTCGTTTTGATTTTAAGTGCGACATAAATAAACAAGCAATCAACCTCATTACCCAATATGTGCATATATTTTTTAGTTCATTATCATTCAACAGGTGAAAAAATCATTAATCGTAAGATAACGCTTAATAATAATAAGTTTTCACTAATTATAAACTTTAAGGCAATTTTATCTTGAAGGAAACACAAAATTATATAAAGCAATTTTAAAAAAAATTCAAAGAAATTTTATAGGAAAAGGGAAATAAAGGTTCCTCCCTTATTATTTGCCTACCAAAGTATAATGACGTAAGTTTAATGCCGAAATTAAAACATTTCAGTAAACACGAATAGATATAAGAATTTTTTTTTCGTAACTTGAAATAAATTGTAAATTATACTTTAATTCAACTAAACTGGGGTATTAATAATGTAGAAATTAAAGTTAAAAAGCAGTAAAACAGATAGTTGAAATACCTTAAGTCACAAAGAATTTTTTTTAAAAAATATATGAGTAATAAAGTAAAAAATGTTTCATCATAAAAAGTGTCTGAAAGAAAATAGTTGTCTTTACAACGCCACTAACTAGCTACTAAAGATAAGAAAATGACGATGCTTTTTAATTATCGTTAGCGAGTTTTTTTTTATCCATGTTGAAACCATTACACCTTCTTAATCGTCGCCGTAAAAAGGTTCAGAGTGAAAATTGTTTTGTACTTAACTTATGCATAAAAATGCTAAAAAGTATAATAAGCCAGAGGAAGATTGCATTAACAAAACAGATAGGACACAATGAAAGTGAATCGTTTGGGCGTGAATAGAAGTCTGAAAGTCAGATGCTCCGGATAATTAGGTGTTTTAAGAAGCTTCTAATCGAATCTTTTTACGACTTTTTCTAAGTGGCTGTAAATTAAATATTTTAGTAGAAATAGTCGATATTATTTTCTTTTTACCACGTGACACTAGAATTCTCATTCATTATTTATTTCCAAATACATTTAAATTAGGGGGAAATTTCGATAGCTAAATTGATAAAAGCATATACTGTTCTTTATTTTTCAAGCGTATAAGTCAGTTTGATTTCACGATGAATAATTTCAGCGTTTTTAATAAGGTGCGATGACCTTCTTATATTTAATAAAACCAGAACTCAAACCTACGATTTGACTTATGATATTTATACAGCGACTTCATTGATACAAATACAATTGATGATAAAAGGTCCTACACCTTAAGAAATTGTCACTTTTCTAACAAATAAGGGTAGTTCTTTAAGTAAATTTAAAAGTCGTTCATATATTAAGGTTGAGAACAAGTGTTATCAACTATTATCGAGTGTAAAAACTGTTCATTGAATGAATAAGATAATTGATCAATTGATCGTTTGCTTAAAAATGTCACACTTAGAAGAAAAAAGAACTATGGCAACGCACCTCGACATTCTGAATCTCGGTCAAATGACGAGACGAAAGGGGCTGGCACTCTCTCTTTAAACTTCCCCACCACGGCAACAGGAGGATTTGAAGCCTCAAAATATTTAACTTGCATCAGCCCCGCTACATGATGTGTCTTTAGGAGCATCAGGGCTCGAATCCATGGCTCGACGGAAACAACACCGGCTGCGAGTTTGCAACCATGATCACTTAAGTTCTACTGCAGCCATTAATAAGACAAAGTAATTCTTTAGAAGAAAAATTGTACAAAAAATATAAATGACGTTGTAACACATCGACTGTAAATTGTCAAATATAAATCTTACTGTATTCAAAAATTTCCCAGCTCGTAAATGCGATGTTTTAGTTTTGTTCATTTCTTGTCATTTTTATTTATTTTTTACCATTCTTAAGTTTTAAATAGGCATTTTCTCTCGCTAAATTTTAAGAGGAAATAAAATATCTAATTCGATTGATATACTAAGAATCACAAAATTTTATGTTTGTATGTTTTTCATAACTTACGATTTATATATAAGTGTATAACCATCATTCAGCCTAAATAATCTTTATCAGATGCAAGTATTAAAACTGTTCTGTAGTTTTAGATTTGAACAAGAAACTGGAAGAGGTTAAAGTAGCAACCTGTAATGTGATAATTAATCAATTTCAACCAGTGAACTGAATCGGTCTCTTTGTTAGGGGAAAGTCTATTTCCTCACGTGCACAATCATGTAGCATTTTCTCCAGTAAACCACACAATACTAATAAGAACGAGTGTGAAATCATAAAAGAAAAATGTATGCCCAATATTATATTCCTTAAGATACTTCATTAAAACGCACACGCAAATATTTAATTTTATTTTATTTTAGAGTCATACTTTTGGACTTGGTTCACAGTGAAATTCATAAGGAAGGGTTGTTCACGAGTAACTCATTCGATCATTCATCATTGTGGCATTTATAAGCAATACGAGGATAACTGGCGACGGACCTCACTGTTTTGAACCTCAGTCAAGTGGAAGACACCTAAGCAGGCACCTCTCTCTCCAAACTTCCACACCGTACCGGCTACACGACGGGTCTTAAGTGGACTCGTATCTGTGATTCCCGCTACTAGTTTACGACCATGATCACAAGGCTACCTTGGCGTGCCGTGTGGTTCACGAGAGAAATAGGAAAAATTTGAGTCTACGATAAATTAAATTTTTTGGAAAGTTTTAATATCTGAGGGATTAAACAAATGAAAGCTTTAAATGCACGTACTTTGAAAGTGAGAACTGTATTTTTTCTCCCAGAATCATCAACGTCAAAGTTATTTTCCTTTTTTAAAAGTATCAATAATAATGGAACTTCTAAAATATTTCAGTATCAGCACTTAAACCTTTTCCTAGGCACTGAAAAACTACACGAGGAAAACTACTTGGTACGCAAGGTTAATGGATTCTAATTCAAATTCCTTTAATGAGACTTTTATGGACTTTTAAATAATTACATTACTTTCAGCGTTTTTTTTTTTTTTTTTTTTTTTTCAGTGCCTTTTTTTATTCCAGTTACCCCATAAAAATAAAATTTATTCGTGTTACGTTACTTTTTCAAAAAAAAAAAAAAAAAAATCTGGCAACATTTGAAGCATTACCTTTAAAAAAATTGCGTTTAAAAACAGTAAATTACTTATTACGGGTTGTTTTTCAATCGATTGGTTATAATTTCTTAAATTATGGTAGGAAAACTTTTTTCCCATAAAATCCGCGCGGCATGAAAAAAAAAAACGTGTCCGTTGCCAAAACGAAGTTGATAAATGAAAAAAAGAATGTCTGGCTTTCCATGGAGGTGTGGCCGGTGACATTAGAGGGAAGTGGTAATGATCGTTTGGCCAACAAACGTCTGCTTAACGACAGATAAAATGATTTTTCTCCTGGAGAGATAAGAACTTACAATACCCGAATTTTTTTTTCCTGCTCTCGTGTTTCCGTATTTTGATGATGTATGTGTCTACTAGCAACATGATGTATAATCTTCATTAGAAGAAAACATTCGATAAAGCAGTGGATTTTTTTGTACCGCAAACGTATATGGAAAAATGAATCACATTTTTAGGGTCAAACAAACAAAAAATAAATAAATACAAAACAAACTTGCTTTCATAGCATTTGATACCTGCACATGTGTAATATGCTTCACAAAAAAGTATACATAAAAAAGTTTTTGTAACTTTTATAAAATTTTTATTTAAGGTTTTTCGTTTTTAAAGATAATAAAAAAATATATAAGAATTTAGTTGCAGTTAGTTAAGAGTTGTATCAAATGTAAAGGATACATTTTTTCACATAATTTTACATGTGTTATCAATCATATCATGAATGCAAAAGTCTTGTTCAGAACATTTTCTTTCCGTCAAAAAATCATTTTCTTTCATACACTTAGCACAACACTTCAGCGAAACAGAACTATTTATGAAAATTTCTCTGCAGTAACTCGGTACGATAAAGTTTTTAAAGAAATTGTTTCAAAGGTTCAATAAATATATATTTAGCCAATGATTGAATTTTCAAAAATTGGTAACACTAATTAAAATACATCATTATGCGCTAAAAATATCATTGAAGTGTGACAAAGAAGATGAAAAGTTATTAAAAATTAATCAGAACTTACCAAGTAATGTTTAAGATGTTAATATCAAAACTAATAGTATCTCATTAGTTAACTACATTAAGGAATCCAAATTTGTCCAATAAGTATATTGGTTGCGTAATTAAAAATTAGCGGACTAAAAATCATAATTTTCCGAATTATCATAAATTTTATTATTGAGATAATTCCTTAGAAAAATGCATTTTATCAATTAAAATATTTCTGAAGAATACAGCATTTTTTAGAAAGAAAAAAAGGAGTTTCTCAACTTCCGTCATGCATCGTAAGTTTTCCAAAGATCATTAATGTATTACAGAATTATGAAAACCAAAATAAATGTCTTCCTTTTAATAATTGATGAGGTTTTTAGTTTGGAAACGTTAAAGAGAAATTTTCACCGCCTCTCATAATGAATCATTTTAATCATTAGGATTCAGCTGCAACAAATGAAAACATTAAATAATATATTTAAATTAATTTCTTTTCTTTCCAATTCTAAAATCTTATTTCATTTTCTTTCAGTTATGTGACATACGAGTTCAGGACACAGATGCTTTCTTACATATCGGAAAAAGTGTCAAAATTTGTGCAGATAGTTTCATTTAAGTAATCAGATTAAATTCGTTTTATTATCATATAAATGAAATATTCTACTTCAAAATTACATTGGCTGGTTAAAAACTGACTATTTTTGATAATACATGGAGTTCCTAAGCTATGTTATGATTGTGCTGTCATCTGTTAAGCGGTGCTAAGGCAAATGTGACACTGATTCCTGGGTGGGAATTATAATTTGATTGCTTGCTGAGTCGAGTATTCCCCATCGATGAGACTTGGATTCATCATCATGAAAAGGAAAACAGTCAACCATCAAAACAATAAGTCTGATGAATCGGCTCTAAAGTTGAGCCACAAAAATAATGGCAACGAATTTTTGGGATATGAAAGGGGCTCCTACTCATTTACTTCTTTAGAAAGCAAAAACGATCAATGGATAATACGTCAGTGAGCTACCCCATTCTTAATGCGGGTACTTAATAAATCGCCCTCGTACACCGATTTGTTCGTTTGTTAATTAACATTCGCATGCGTTAAAATAAAAAAAAGAATCATAAGATAATTAGGGTCAGACAAGGATTAAAGACATTAATCTAGAAGAGATATTCGCTAATCGTATCAAATGTTCTTCCGGCTTACGTAAGAGTAACTTAAAACTAAACATCGGACTTTAAAAAACTGTTACACTTTTCCAAAGCGTATTCACACTAACAAAAGATAACGAATCCGAGTAGTCAATTCAGAGTGCACAAATATCATTTACAATTCTAAAAAAAATTTTTTTTTCAGTAGCTACAAAATGTATAATTAGATGAAGACATTTTACGATTTGAAATTATTCTCATGCAATATATTATACTCACATAGTTATATTCACATGTATATATTTACACACATATTTTATGTGAATAAATTTCTACATATTTTACGTGAACGTGTTTTATTTAAACACAATTTTTTTCCCTAGAAATGTTAACTAGAATTTGAAAAAATAAAATAAATATTTGAATTTCAAATCAAATTGTACTCGAATATAGATGCACAAACTCTTGAATAATATTAAGATACACACACACATACACACAGATTGCGCAAACAAAATTCATCAATAACCATTTTTCTCTAAATCTCTGCAATTTAGCTCTACATATTAAGCCTTATATACATTCTCAATGATTTAGTATTATAATATTTTAAATAAAATGATTCATATTACAGTACTAGAAATTCTTAAGGCATTAATTTATTATTTACAAAAACTCAATTTCCAAAAGGATAGATTATTCTAAATTAGATAAATCTATTATAAAAATGTCATGGAATTTTATTTTTATTGAGTTTTGTAGAAGCAACTCATTTAAAGATATATTTAAATCTTCCGCAGAGAAGCTACGGGATCATATCAGAAAAATTTGTTCCCCCCCCCCTCGTTTACATATCCAATAAAACAAGAAACTATTCATAATTTTAAGAAAGATGATGCGAAATTTTTATTTTATATATATGCAAGAATCTTATATACTTAATAACACTCTTTAAAATCAATCATATAAATTTAAAGAAAGTTTCAAAAGATATATAGTAAATTCCTTTCGTTCTTGAATTTTAGTGAAAATAAAACGTCTCAATATACTTTCAAAACACATTTTTCTCAAAATAATCTTTTGAAAAGAAAAGAAATAGTTTCATACCATCGTAACCAAAAGGTTTTATATCTATAGTAAATATCTTGCGTTTGAAGAGTCCAATCAGGTGAAATATTTAGTACATGAGATAAGCAATGCTTCAGTTTCCCAATATGTAAATGTAAACATTTATTTCAATAAAGGAAATCTGACTAGTACTTATCGTAAAAGAAGAGAGCATAAATATATTTTCCTCGGGCATTCTTGCCTTCTATTCTATTCCTTAAAAATATTCGAGTAGTTCTTTCTTGGAGGGAAACGGTATCTTTGGAAACAATAACCATTAATTCCTACCCAGAAGTATAATTTAGTTAAGCTAATTATGTGTAATTTTACATAAACAAATCTTTATTTAGGTTTATTTAAAACTCGTTTGTTTAAATAAGACATTTTTAGAAATAGCAAGTTATTTTTCAAACGCAATTATTATTAGTGTCATATCTTTTGAGCATTCACTAGACTGTAAATTACCTAGTCGAAATCGCAAAATTTTATATTTAACAATTTTTTTCAAATTTTCAAAAATGTATATATTTAATCGTAAATATTTATTACCCAAAAACTATTATGTAATCAATTATTTTAGAAGCTACCTTTATTTGCTGTGTATTATTTGTGCGAGTTCTTTTCCTTCTTTTTTTTTTTTTTTTAAATGTTGAGTTTGGCAAACACAATTTTGTTTCGGAATGAAATATTATCTTTGCTTAAAAATATTTCATGTTTATATAATTTGCTGCTAAAAAAATAAATCATGTGTGTGTTATATATATATTCCCTTTTTACTAGTTCCTTTTTTACTAGACATATACTGTGAATTTAAATTACCTTATTTTCATTTGTTTCCATTTCTTACCTAAATTTTTTAAACGTTATAATATTAAGGGAATTTTACTTTATGAATATATTTTTCAATAGCATTTATATTATTATTCAGTATTTTTCATGTGTGTGTGTGTATGTGTATGTGTATGCGTGCGTGCGTGTGCGTGTGTGTGTGTAAAGAGAGAGAGAAAGAAAGAAATGATCTCAAAAATAATGAAGTTTAGTTTCATTAGCGTCGCACTTGAAGCAACATGAGGGCTATTGGCGAAGGACCTCCTAATTTTGAACCTCGGTCAAGTGATGAAGACGACACCTGAGCTGGCATCTCCCTCTCCTAACTTCCATACCTCAACAACGGGAGGACTTTGGACCTTGCCAAATTTAACTTGCATCAGCCACGGCTACACGACGGATCTATAGCGGCAACGGCTCGAAACTGAGAGTAAATGAAAACTGCTGGCCACGAATCCGATGCCTTAAACACTAGGCTACCGTAGCCACTCAAAAATAATGAATTAAAAAATAATTAAGAAATAAATGAAAATAGGAGGAAATACTCAAATTTAATTCAAAAAGAAAAATTTAAAGTTTTAAAAAATTTATATGGAATCTTTAAATGCAGAATAAAAAATATATTTAGAAGATAGCACTCGAAAAAATAGTATATAAAAAAGATACCAATATTATTGAGTAAACGACAATTCTACCAAGCTATAGAATATAAGTGAAGTCATTGTCCATCCAGATAAATGATAAAAATAATTGGCAACACTAAAAAATATTCCTAAATACTAAAATTAATCTACATAAAGTAAGTAATTAAACCAAAAAATAATATAATGGTAACAAAAAGTAAAGAAAAAAAAATCACCATGGAAAAAAGAATTACATAATTATTTTCATAGAGTAATAATGAACGTCAATAGATAGCAAAAATGTTCAGAAGTATTATTTCAAAAATGTAGAAAAATTTAAAATACTAAATTAGATTTTTTTCTTCTTTAAGAAAACTTTTATTTAAAAAACCTATTTGAAATCTTCTCCCCAAAAAAACTTTTAGACTTTTTTTTGAATTTCTAGTTATATGAACGGTTTCGTAATATATATTGATACCTTTTCGTAAAGCAAACACTTTTCGGGAACCATTTTCTTGAATTCTACCTTATCAAATCACTGAGATCGGGAGTTTGACATATTCATTATGTAAAACACAATAAAAATTGTTCTTTTTAAAGAACAGGTAACGAATAACAAACTCTATGTACCGAGAAGCTAATAATTTCAATACAGAGTATGAAAACAGAGTTTAACCCTAACGCTTTAGAAATGTAAATGAAAGATTGGGGAATATATACTTACTTCAAAATCTATTTTACATGCATTTAATTGTTTAAAAAAGAGTAACTCCTCGTGATTTATATATATTTCCATTTGATGAAAATATCGCAAATTGATTTCTATGTGTAAATATAACGCTACATCATCTCGTTTGAACAAAAAAAAATGTTATTCAAAAAATCACTGATAACGAGTATCAAAAGGCCTTAAAAGCATCTTAAAAATGATAAACATTCAAAAATATAAAATTTGGACGAGCTTTTTAAATCCCACTTTTTAAAATGAGTAGCTTGTAAACTTGTATTCAAACCGATATAATAATTAAAAAAAATTTATTAGTATATGTGTACCTGTAAAATGAGAATGCATTCATTTTCCCATCGCATAAAAGTTGCATCTGATATGTCATGTATTATTTCTCTTGATTATATATTATTATTATATCTCATGTACATATTTCATTCTATTAAGAATGAACAATACCGTAATACCACCAATATCGAAAAGAAAATAGTGTACCATCAGTACCACCATAACAGGACGAATACCGTGATACTACCAACGATATCACAGAATTCGTAGGGATAAAAAAACTAATAATACCACACACACACACACATATCACGATACCAACAATACCACTACGATACTCATGTACCACCATACCAGAACGAACACTACGATATTACTAGTGGTATTATGGTATTCGTCCGGATGGCGGCCTGACCGTCAAGTGTAACAGGCAGGAATAAACCACTTTGACTAGCTTCTTCAATGCACATCTTCGGTCATTGACTCAATACAAAGGAGCCAACCTGCTCCAAATGTTGCATTAGCCAAAATTTTCCTGATCCTAAAACTACTCGATTATTTGGAGTTATCCGAACACGATCTTTTCACCATTCCATTAATGGATTTTTTGAGTTAATAATATCATGGACCTCTGTAGATCAACAGGTATTAGGGGATTTGTAGCAACAACAGACAAAGGTTTGCTATTTCACTGCATTTATTGCAATGCTACTGTAGTAGAAATAAAGTACTTAACAAACGATAATGTTCAATTTGATTGGCTGCTTATTAACGTTACACTTAGAAGCAATACGAATACTATTAACGGTGAATTTCATCTTTTTGAACCATAATCCAGTGGTGAGGATGTTAACTGATGCAGCCGCACCCCCATCTCCATACCATCCCAACGTGGTGACAGTGATCCTCGGCACATTTAACATGCATCAGTCTCATTACGCAATGGGTCTTTAGTTGCATCAGGCCTCGAACACACGGCTCGGCTAACATTCGCAGTTGAACTTAAATCAAAGCGAATAATATATAAACAGTAATCACAGAATTATATCTACATCCCGTGTTTTAGCCCTTTTAGTTAACCCTAAATATGCAATAAATTTTGAAGTCCCTCAAAAGAAAAACTTTCGGTTTGTATGCATATAATTTGCCTACTCTTTATGATATAAGGTTTGGTCCATTTGATTTTGTATAAACATCGCGATATAATTCAAGATCCATTGGCAACGAGTCTCGCGATTTTGAACTAGCTAAAGGGATGTGACAACACCTCAGTTGGTGACCCATTCGCAACTTCCACACCACCTTACTTTCAACGTGAATCAGTCCCACCACGTAACATGCCAATGTGTTGTCAGAATTCGAACCCACAACTCGGCTGAAACAATGTCGGCCATGAACTAACGATTATAACCATCTGTAATATTCCTAAGTCATCTGAACTAATCCAACCGATCATCGATCCCATTTATTTGGTTTGAAGGAAACCGGCTTGATCCCGAGTCGGAGACTCACTTCTGCAAAACATCGATTGCGGTCTTTTTCCATTGCGTGTTAAATATAGCTGAATTTCAAATTCCCAACATGCCGTGCCGTGAAGACTGGAGAAATAGATAGTAACTGAAGAATCATTCACTTCACTTCAAAGAGATTTTAAACTGAAGTAAAAGCGATTTATCTTTCCAAAAACTGGGTAGTTCTTTACATTGGCACATCCAGCTAGCTGTACATGAAAAATAAATAAATCCTCGGTGTCAAAAATAAAAACAAAAATGGAGATTGCAGTTTTGCTCATCATATAATTCATACTTTAAAATTTTGACAAACTTTTACAATTTTAGAGGAAATTCGCTTAAATAATTAGACAATACCAAACTGTTTTGAATTGAGAAAATTTTTTAAATAATTTATTATACAGTTTTATTTTTAGAAAAATTATCTAGACTCTTTAACTTACTGTATTTAAGGTTAAAAGAATAAATGTTAGACTTTCATAAAAAATTTTAAAATGTAAAGTTATTTGTACCGTAAAACTAAAGAAATTTTCATGAATAAAACACATACGCATAATAATCGATTTGACATCTTGTTTTTCTGAATCGTTTATCTCACAATGTCTGCTCTGTTTATCCGCAGTAATAATTACTTTTCACTGAACGAAATTTTTTCACTGCAAATAACTAAAATCCTTTCTGTTTCGTTTTAAAAATTACTATCACAAAATTACAGAGTTTGAGTACAAAAGTGAAGAATAATTGTAAAAATATTTTAAAAGATAACGATGTAAAATGTATTATCTTAAAATAAAAATTTTAGACTTTCTAACGTTTATGATATTGTCTTACAAAAGCAAACTTTCTGTTGCTTAGAGTATAGCATAAAAATACATAAAAAGAAAGAAAAAATTCTGCCGTCACCTACGCTGAAAATTCTCCTCGTCTTTGTTAATATAAATTTTGAAAAGCTTTAGGTAAATAAAGGACTCAAACTTCCCTCTAAAATGTATCAGAATGAATTTGAAAACTTTCTTAAAGCCCACTACAAATTAATTTTTAAAAAAAATTAAGAAGCGTGGTTTAATCTGGTCACAGAGATAAGTTCTGAAGTACAGTAAAAACAATTACAAATCTCACAAAATAACAGCTGTAAGATTTTAATGTTTAATTATATAAGAATAACTATAGTTTTCTTGCAGCTTAAATTTATTGAGGTTATCATTATTTTAATGATGAATATTTAAATTCAATTTTTTTTATGAATCCATATTCCTGTAATTTCTTGAAGAAATTAAGCCACTATTTAGCATTGGCAAGTAATTCGAATCCGCGTACTTCATACTCGATGTGGTTTATATCTCTGTTGTTATCCTATAGTCCCGCATGAAAAAACAATTGCATAGACAATCGTTCGGGATCACAAATTCTTGGATGATACTGTTACGTGGTCTGTTCGTTGCAGACCTGTGCGGTCGAGCACATACTTATGCAAATAAATAATCATCGAATTATTCCCTTACTATTCCCTTTTGATATGTTTTAGCTCTCATAATTAATCCTACGAAACGCAAATAAAAGATACGGGGGCTCTAAAATATACTTTTCCTGTTTTTATGGAAATGTACTTACTGGATTATTATTTACAGATTAGGTTCATTTAATTTTGAAGCAACGTGAGAGCTACCGGCGACGAATCTCGAAATTTTAAAATATTCTCAAGAGACGAAACAATATATCAATTAGTACCTTATATATTCGCTTTAATTCTATACTCCCTTAAAAAGTACCTTCACGTTATTATTCTAGGACTAAGGGTCTATATTCATGGAAAAGACTACAAAAGCAGAAAAATGAGCCATTTTCCCCGACTTGCTTCATTTTGCCTTCAGAAATGTATTCAGTGATGTAGGAAATGATGCGTGCTCGGCATAAATTTATGAAAAGGCATATACCGCCAGATTACCGGATATCAATGCATAATCACATCCTGATTTGTTGTTGTCCGGACAGTCTGGTTAATGATGATCGATCCCCTGAAGCACGCGAATTCAGCTTTTACATTCCAAGGGGAATACGTCACGATATTCATTGGAACAATATATTATATGATTCTTAAATGACTAGAAAGAACCTTTATTCGGTTAAAGGAATAATTATTTCATCCATAAAAAAGGAGGAATTTGATGAAAGATACAAGCAGCTAGTCCTAGTAAAAAATGAATGTATACTCTTATACAATTTTACATATTTATGTGTAAGGTGTATCTTTAATTAATAGAATTTTTACTTTCTTTCCCTTTTCCATTTTTATTTTGTTGCAAAATTACATCATGCACTCTCCCTATGCTTTCAAACATCGGTTCAATAGCGGTAAATTAATTTTCAATAAATTGTATACTTTTCTCCATATTCATAAGAAAAGAATGGGAATTGTTTTTTTTAAAAAAATTAAATAATATAGGCACCAATTTTGGATTGTCATTTGGTATGAAAAAGAAATTTGAATCTTTCCTGTATTCTATTGCACTTCATACTTTTTGAATAGTTTTCTGCTCATATTCTTAAGAAAATTAAATTACTTCACTTTATTTTTATTTATAATAAAGGATCCATAAAATGATTAATCCAATTTCTAAATTCCATACTTTCAAAAATAAGCGACATAGAATGAAAAGTAATACATGAATACAAAGAAAAAGTGTGGAAATCTTATATTATGAACAATAGATGATCCTCGTGTGTTCTTTGAGAAGCTATTTCACGAAAGCTATTTTTGAAGCTTTCACAGAACTACCCCGCAGTTGGATCAATTGCAAAGATTGATTGGTTTTCATAAAATTCACCCAAGAAGTAACATAAAGGCTACTGGCGATGTACCGATCGTACTTCAGCAGATTTAACGAGCATCAACTCCATCTATACGGAGTGTCTTTAGTGGCATCAAGGCTCGAACCCAAGACTCGACGAAAGCCCCTGGCTTTGAGTCTGCGACCATGACCACTAGGCTACTGTGACAACATCGGTCGCAGTGGATCAAATGTCTTGATATTACACAGCTGACCACCAAAGTCACTTGATATGGCTTCGTGCGATTTCTTCCTTTGAGGTTTGTAAATGACAAAATGTATGCTCCACCATTACTCACAAATGTATGTGAACTTCAACAATGCATTTCTGCTACTGCACAATCAATTACCACTGGAATTTTACAACGTGTTTGGCAGAATTGCATTATACGAGTAACTAAAGGAAGTTATATCGAACACTTGTAAAGGAAACTCCTATATTTTCACTTAGCATTCATGATTTACTTATCATTCTGTGTCATTTATTTATGAAAATATGGAATTTTGAAATCAGAGGAATCGTTTTGAATAGCTCTGTATTTTTATGCAAACAAATATTAATGCTTTTTTCCTGTTTATTCTTTATTATTGTTTCTGTATTTATTAATTTTGTATTATTTTATTGCCGGAATGCGTATTGTTCTAACATTTTCAGTTAAGAGTTCAGTTGGACAAAGAAATGTCAATTGTGTAAGAGTGGTGAGATGAAGTACATGTAGATCTCTTCCCGAGCAAAATATATTGAAACTTGAAATTAATTATTTTGTTAAGGGTCCGTGTTTAGTTAATTTAATGAACTCAACATTCTATCTGATTATATTTAAATACAAAACTTGATTTCTTATAAAGTGTAGACATCAAGAAATGAGCCCTGAGATTTTAAAAGAAATATCACCTAAATATAAAACATTGTATTTATTTCTAAATATGCCAGAAAATCTGCTTTAACTAAAACTAAAGAGATATGGTAAGGATTTGCTTTTGTAATTTTTGTCCAAAAGAAATATAGGACTCGCATAAATATGTTTTCAAGGTTATATGGAAACCGCCTAGAATAATGTCCCTAACAAGTTCTTTCATTATTTCTTGGAATGAATTCCTAACATTTCCTGGTTCCTAATTGCACTTAAAAGGCAGTCGTGCTTGTAACCAGGAAATTTCGATTACATACCTCACAGTAATTGTACAAAGATAAAAAAAAAAAAACTTTTGTAGTTGGAAGTTGACTTCGTAAACTTCGCTAAAAGTATTACGGAAAGTGATTTTACAAAGGCATTAATCGATCATTAATTTTAACTTCTAACTTTCGGGTAATTGGATTTCACTGATGAATGATTCTTTTTTAAAAAAAGACAATCCTCTTCTGATTGGGAAACAAAGACAGTAAACTTCCCATCGTCATCATAAGATTGTTTAAATAGGGAAATGCAGAAATGAATGCATTCGTGTTAAATACCATGTTTCTGTAAGACGGAAGAAAAATAAACCATTCTCCTTTCATTTCATATAAATAACGCTGAAGAGAGGGATCGGAATCGATTCAAAATTTTTAATTCATGGACCAATGAATAATCTATGAATGAATTATGGATCATGAGATATTACTAAATATTGTATATAAATAGTATTGAAATCTAGTGTAATTTTAAGGGAAATAATGTCATTTTCATGAAATTCATTTAAAAAAACATGGCAGTTCCAAAATTTAAAATCAAATCAGGCGATCATAAAAATATTAGAGGAGTCGACGTTTGAGAGAGAATATCAGTTTATGTTATTTCATTCATCCTAACATGACACAAAATTTGATTGTTTAAATTATTTCCAATAATAGTATCGTGATACCATTTTTGATTTAAAGGTATATTGATTTATTTTTAAAAAAAAAAAAAAACTCAAGCCCTTACTTTGTTTGCACTATATTTGTATGAGCTGTATCAAATATCTCCCCACTTTAAAAGAATTTTCACTGAAAAAGTTTAATTTATTTACAGAATGGTTCGTCTTCCTTTTACTGCCCATTTTTAAGTTGACTGCACTTTTAAATATATTCGATTCCCATTCAATTTAAATACATTTTAAACACATAATGGTTTTCCCCAAACTAGCATCTACAAATTCATGAATACAAGAAGAAAAAACATTTATTTTAATCGCAAAATACGATTTTTTTGAGAGGAGTAACTTATGTTTTTATTGTATAAGTATTTTAACTGTGGAAATAAAATATCAATGCATAAACCTCAAAAAATATTACGCTCTATTCCCTTGGTCCCCCCATTAATAAGAAATATGGTACATTTAATTGAATCTTTGTGTATTAGATTTAATTGTCTAAGAGTTTAAAAAGTGATTTAAGCACCGTTTAGTTGTATTAATGAGTAATAATATAAATTATCGGTACAAACGTGATATTGTCCCCACCATGACATTTTTAGAGATAGCGACGGAAAGAAAATTTTAAATCTACCTCATGAAGAGATTTAATAAATATAAGGTTACAAGAAAGCTGTTATATTCATCTCGGTCAAAATATAAGAAAACAAAAAATGTCAAATAATGACAGCATAATATAAACATGCCTTATTATCTTACTTATATCAGTTTATTGACTGATTGTTTACTAAGATCAAACTTAGAAGCAACAAGCGTTCTATATGTGACTTCATCGACCTTTTGAGCTACTGCTAAGTCATGAGGATGACATATGAGCTGACTCCTCTTCTCTAAACTTACACACCCCGCCAAAGAGGATTTTAAGCCCCGAAATATTCAACATGCATAAGTCCCACTACATAACGGATATTTAGTTGAATCTATTATATGTATGAGAAAGGTAACTCGTGAACATTTTATGCGCACCCACTGTTTCAAAAGCTCTTTGTGGAAATAAAACACGATTAAGAAAGATCTATGGAAGAAAGGTACATTCAAATTTATGTTCATCGGAAGGGGGTGATTTTGTATGACATGAAGAAAATAATTAGGAAATATAGACAATAGAAGTAATTATTGTGAAATGAGACATTTTATTCAATATAATTTACCTCCACAAATACTTAATATATCCATCCTTACATTGCAATACTAAATGCAGCTGAGGTATTATACCTGAAAATGGTAGCATGGAATATAATATCAAATTAAATGGCAGCTACCTTAGTCTTTTTTTGCTTATCTGGGGATTTCCTCATCAGACCAGCAATTTTCTTGCCTGATTCGCGTCATATGATAGCAAGTGATTAATTTTCATGTGGCATAAATAGGTATGATTTGCGTTTTGCAATCTCAATAACATTGTGCGTCATTGTTATTTTGGCGTATTAAAAATGTGTCGTAGTATTCAATGACTTTTTTTCTGTTATGTGAGCGACGTAAGTACATCACATCTACATAATTATCTGCTCCAGAAATTCTGTAGCAGTCTGAAAACTGCATGTTTCTCCAACCTATAGATCTTTTCTTATTCTCAACGAATTTTTGAAACGCCCTGTATGTTCTAACAGCGAGTTTTCACTCAAAGGTTTTCTACTACTTTTACCGAACTAAGAAATGGAAATTAAGTAATTAGTTAACGCATGTCATCTCATGTTGCTTCAATATACATAAAAGATTATTTCCTCCATTCAGTTACTTTTCCTTAAATAACAAAGGTCATTTTCCCAGAGCTACCCCAATCAATCGCAGATTCTGGAAATCACTTTCAGAGGCGTTAAACATGCACAAGTGCGCGGAATATCAAACATTCATAACGAAATTTATCTTCCCGCCCGTGGAATGCCAAATGAACTGTTCGAAACTATAAAAGGCTTAAGTGCATTCATCCTTTCCCATACGATTACTCATTTCTTTGAGACACTTCCTACCACGTGCATATTTTATGCGCGACAATTACGAAGCCTTAATCGCGCGCTCGGACATATTCATTCTCCGTGTTCTCTTTCTTTTTTTTAATGTGTCAAAGCTCCCGACCCGTGACAACCAATATTAGAACATCTCTCCGGTTCCGTTTTGATAATGGACGCAAACTGATAAGGGGAAAAAAAAAGGTTTTAAATCCGGCCGCTAAAGAGGCCAAACAAATGGGAAAGTTGTGGATTTTTTTTTAAAATTAGATCCGGTAATGGTTGTTCATTAAGATTATAACGGTTATTTTTTTTTAAAAAGAAAAGTTGTTCGGAAAGAGTAATGATTAGTGGTCCTTCTGTGTTCTTCCATGACTCTTTTATTTTATGGCAACGGGATTTGGATTGTAGTGAATTGTTAGAAAAGGAATGAATGAAGATTTTTTTTTTAATTCATAAACAGGCATATATTAATTCGATCTTTTCAAAATTTTCTAGGAACGTTTGTGTCTGGTAAAAACGTCTATTTTTTTCCCTTTAGTTCAGTAGAATACTTGACGATGATTTTTTTTTCCGTATTACACTAAAACATGTGTTGTTTGTGCAAGAGATACGGACCACATCAAAGAAAATACATAAAAAAAATTCTGAAATGACATAAATATAGCTATCCAATATAGAGTTAGCAACACATTAAAAAAAATAATGCACTAAATAGGGACCAAATAAAAAAAATCCCACATAGGAAATTTAACTCGAAATCTTGTAATGTGGCTAGAAATTAATTTTCCAAGAAAGGGAAAAATCAATTTATACATGGGAACATTTTCAAATGTTTTATTTGTTTATTATACGTATTAAAAATTACACATACTAAAATTTCAAAATGTACATATGAAAATTATTTTTTGCGTATTATCTGGTGGGCTATTGGTTCGGAATCATTTTCGACAATTGAAAGATGTCACCTCGCACTCATTCAGAGTTGACATTTTTTGTAATATAATATAGAGGGTGATCAGTTTTAGCGATGATTGTTGAGTTTTAGCCGCTTGTATATGTCGCAGTAACCAGACGTACAAGATCGAAGCTCATTCGGGAATTTTTAAGCTCAAAATCATTTAGAATCCACCATTGTTGAAGTTCAAATTCATTTCAAATCCACCAGTATTAATTGAAGATAAGACAACATGCTTTAATGTAATAAAATTAATGATGCAATATGAACATTTTTTTTGTAATATGATGAATTATCCTGGTTAACTAAGTGTTACTTTCTTTTTAAATTACTATTTTTTATTACTTTTTAGTCACCTTATGCATTTTGACGAACTTTTTTAGTATACCGCGTAAGAAATCACGCAAGTAAGGAGCGTATAAAAATACGCTTGAATGCTTTTACATTGTTCGTATAATATTTTTAATCGGCATTTTTTGGACGATTAGACTCATCCAGGATTAATGAAATGATTTTTAGAAAAGAATATTTTATTGAATCTAATAAATTTACTATTCCATCTAAGATTGAAAAACATTATGGAATAAAAAGATTTTAAAGATTAAATCGAATAAAGCTATGAAAAAAATAATATTTATTATTTTTAGAATTGGTAGAAATAGTTCATTTTAAAATGTTTTGTATTGATTTCAAATACAATTTTATTTAAAAAAAAATTATTTTGAATTTGTGTTCTTACTTTAGGATTATTCTACCTTTTCACAAGAGTACTATACTAATTTTATTAATATATTGTGCGTGTGGGTATCATTCATTGAACGTCTGTATTAACCTTGATACAGTATAAAAATTCATATTTAAATATTACCTTCGGACCGTAAGAAACAGTCCAGTTTTAATCTTATTCTTGTATGTAAAAAAAGGTTGTGTTTCATATTCCTCAAAATACGATAACCATTTTTGACCTTTATAATAATTTTCATTTCCATTATGGAAAAAGTTTTGTAAATGTCTCGAAAAGATTAATCGCACATAACGAAAACAATATATATTAAAAACATATTTCAAAGTTCGAAATATAAGAATTTAATCATCAATCTTTTTAAAATGATGCGATCCACTTCATTGTTAAAATATGTTTATATAATAAACGTTTAAAAATATAGCCAAGTTTAAAACTTTCATATTTCAGTGAAAACTATTGTGACTGATAGATTTGTATTACGAATTGTTCTAAATATACTTTCAGATTAGTGTAACTTTTTTATTCCCGAAAATAAAATCTTGATAAGAATTTACGATTTTTCAAGATCATAATAGTTTTCATTAAATGCTCCTGCTTCAAACAATAGATATATAAATCATTACGAATATTAAAGCTCAGTTGTTTTTTCTGAAGATAATAAGAATCACATCCAGAAAGAATGTACTCTACATTTTTATAATTACCATTTTTTAAAAAATGATTCATATATACAACAATAAATATGTATCAAATTTGTAAAATTATTTGCATTTTATCCCAGAAAGGTAAATAAGTCATCAAAAAATAAGGTAATAGCTGTATAAGTGATGTAAGATAAGGAAAATAACTTCCCATTTTACTGAAAAATTAACTCTCAATTGAATTAAACAAATTAAAGGGAAAAAAATATAATTTCCAAGTATTAATTTCTATTACTTGAAGTGTTCGAAATAAAATACTCAAATCTGAATAAATATTTCTGAGTTGTCAAAGAACACTTCTCAGCGTGAGTTTTTTATCCATTCATTTTCATAATCACGATCACATGGGGACAAACAATCTAAGAAGTTATAGCACATCATATTCTTTAAGACAAAACTCAAATGAGGAATTGTTTTATTTTTCACCCATTACATTTTACAAATCTTTTGGGGAAATATTTACAACAAACGATTTCTTCACACAATTATAATGATATATTCCTCTACCAAGCAATTTTTTTATAAGAAAGGTATAAAATTAATTCACCAAAACATATATTTCATATTATTAAGTTATTAATATTTAAGATAGTAACACACAGCGCCCTCTATATGGAGGATTCAGGAGTCAACATAAAGCAATATTTCCATACTATCGAAAAGCCCTCTATTTCTCGTAATTTATCCTCACCGGCTGGAACTCCAGACCGATAGCAAAAATCCAAGAAAGCAGTTCCATTTTATTCGTCTCGACATCGGTTTTATGTAAAATGGCGCATTTTCTACATTTCCGAATTCAAAGTTGCTGTTTGCCAGACTCTCATAAATATTTATTTCCTCTTTTAATGATCGGAAATCAACTTTAATCATTCTGATAAAACTCTGAAGCTATCTTACAACTTCCGAGATAAATTCTACTAGTGCTATTTAAATTGAGGGTAATCTCTACAACAACCAGTTCTTAAGCGGTTTAAAATTTGAATAAAATATTTTGAAGATGTAACCCAAGTTTTAGTTATTTCCTAACTGATAATCTCCCAAAATATTTTTAAAAAAAAACTATCCCAGGGAAAGTACATGCATTCTGTACACGACATAAAATATTTTCCTTCGTTTTTTAAATAGCGATGTTTTAACGGAATAAAATTACAAATTATTCGGTTACTAAAAGTTATAATTAATATTTGATGATGATAACCAAGGTGAAGATTATCGAAATTAAACTTCCCAAAATCAGAGGAAATATTTTAGGAGTTGTAAAGGTCACAATGACTTGAAATTAAGATAACAGACTTCAGATTAAGTCATCAACTTTGATTAAAAGAGCACAAGCAGGTATTAATGGATGGGACTGAAAGATTAGTGAAACGCAACTTGCATAAGCAGATCATGTACGCCATGTATGCAAATGACGAGAAGATAAAAGGGAAGGGTACTGCACAGGCAGGAGTTTCCACTTCGCTGATACAATGCGAACTTGAAATACTAAGTTCTGTTGGTGAAACTTTTCTACCAGAAGGACGAAAACTATGGACGACGGAAGGCTCATCAAACTTAGGCTCATCAGCTCATGGAATGAGCTGATGAGCCTAAGCCGAACACAAAATTCATCGCGCTAGGGACGCGAAAGGATGAAAAAATTCGAAAGAACCGGACAGCTTAGAATTTCATCAGGTAGACGTACAGGGCGACTTGCTTGTCTGGAAGCCACGGTAATCCTCAAAGCAACTAATCAATCGTCATAAGGTATTATTGTATCAATTTTTCTAGTGCTATTGATGTACCTTATTCTATCGTTTGGCAAGTGATCCGATTAAATACGGATTTTTTTTAATCAAAACCATAATTTTCAACATTACCATCGAGCAACTGATGAAGTTCAGAAAACATTTGCATTGTAGTTCCTTGCATGAATGGAAACGATGCCACTTAGTCGTGGAAATTTCTGTGGATGAAACATATTTTTAGGCTAATTGTCAAATGAATACCAACAGCTGTCTATTAGGGTCAGTACGCAACCCATCAATATCCCTTGTACCTTATAAAAGTTTTAATATAATGCGACTTTACTATAACATCCTTCTTTGGCCCTTAATTTTTGATGATAATGATAGTGAAGTCTTATTGGCGCAAGAGCCAGATGTAACCATACTGCGCCAAACAAGATAAATCTGTGATCTAGTCATTAAAACACTGAAAAGAAAATGATAGACAAAAAGGTCATGCAAGAAAGTAAAGTTTATTGGCGAATGAGCCAAATATGGCTATGCTGCGCCAAACAAGAGTTAACTGTGGTCTAGATGGGAAGAAATTGAGGAAAAGATAAATTGGTTGACAAGAAGGACGATCGAAAATAGAGAAGGATCGCTAGGGTATCCCGGGGGCGCGTCACCCGTGTTTTCCAAAGACTGTAAACCCCATGGGAAAGAAAAAAATCATTAGGGTACCTCGGGGTCATAATTCCCGTACTTGCCTAAAGAAGGCAAGTCTCTGAGGTCCCCTGATATAATTCCCAGGGGCAGGGTGTCCGGCTATACCCCCAGACGCTGGGTACCCATTTTAGTCGCCTCTTACGACATGCATGAGCTACAGTGGGACTACTCTGTCATTCCCGGTCACCACACGGGTCCTCTTAATTTTTGAAAAATTGACTCCAATAACGTTTGACCTGCTGCTTCATGGGAAAATAGTATCAAGTCATATTGACAACGTTTGTGATTCCAGAACTGTAGCAACTTTCCCGCCTGCAGGACACAATTTTTATGTAGAGCCGCACACTTTCTTATATTCATTGTGGCGTTCAGCAAGTATTATAGCATACTTTCCCGAACACATAGGTGCTCAGTCCTCCACATCACTCCAATGTAAACTCTACAGTTTTAAGTGCACGATCTCTACTACACGGTGGATCGTTAGTGGCGTCTGGATTTAAGTACCCGACAAAAACAACGAACGATCGCGAGCTCACGACAATGACCCCAAAGCTACCGCGACCGCAGCAATTTTATGAGTATGTTTCCGTGATAGGTGGAAACAGGTAATGTATACATTACCTATTTCTGTATATTAACTAAATCGATTAATTAAAGTGCGAAAAAATGTTAAATTTCACATATTTCCTAGTTAATCTGCACAATACCTTTGAGGCATTCGTTACATCGAAGATAAGATCGTAGCTCCAACAACAGCAATGCTTTTGTTGCTCAGGTAAAAGAAATTCATTAATACTAGACACAAATAGGAGAAAACAAAACTTTTATCCATAAAAGATTTCAAATAATACCATATAATAATCAGCAGATTATCAACAGAACATACCGACAATTAGTTTGTGTGAATCCTATTATATACAACATCCCTCATCAAACTACCACACCGCACCCAAGGAACGACTTGGAATCTCGACAGGTTTTTCATGCATTAGCTCCGCGACACGGCGAGACTTTTGCGACATCCGAATTCAAACCTGTTATTTGACGGAGAGAATGCTGGCCGCGAGGTCTCGACTATGACCACTCGGCTACCACGGCCACACAAAGATTTGTATGCGAAATTGAGAAATTAATTTTCAACTTTTAACGATTAGGAATACGAGAATGGGCACATTTCTAAGTAAAGAGTGGGGAAATAATGTTTTTTGGATGATTCAACCCCTTAACGTAGCAAATCAGATAATTTGCATATTAACTATGTATAGTGTGCGCATTAACTATTTTTGAACTCTTAAGGAAGCATTTATATGTTTCACCACATTTGGAATCCACAAGATAAAAGAATATTTTAATTAAATTTCTATCTTTTCAAATCTACACTTGGCAACACGAAATACTCACTAACGATTTTATTCAAATGATCCATCCCTAGATAAAATATTGTCCGCGGTAAAAAACTGAAATAAAAATTAGAATTCTTTAACATTATTACACTTATCAACTTCCAAAAAAACATGTCTAGAGAATCGAGATATTTTTAGGAAACTTAAAATTTTTCTGAGTGGATTGCTAAAAATAATGACATTTTTTTTTGTTACTGTCACATGGATAAGAGTTTAAATCGATAAAAAAAAAAGTCTCTTTAAAGAATTTTTTCCTCGAAGAATGTTAAATAAAAAAAAAAAGCTCAAACATTGGCAAAAACAATTTATTCGAGTCATTAGCCACCGTAAAACACTGTCTGGAATTTAATTTGAAACTTTTTCTCCCATTACATGAGATCCTGAATTAAGCAAGAGAGATTATCTCATCTTTAAGAAGCTACTGATTATCAAGGACTTGTCTAAAGAAACACCTACAGTGAAATTTTATTGTAATCTTAAATGAAATAATAAAATTAATTTACTGCCTGAGCGTTTCCAATAAAATGAACAACTTATTTTTTATTTGAGAAGAACATTCTAGAACTTTAGTGAATTTATAATATGAAAAGTGTTTTTATGGAGAGGTCATACATCCTGAAATTCGCTGTAAATCGCACAATCCATCATGTATAAAGGGTCCCAAACCATTTCAGATGCTTATCTCGTTTGTCGACTTAAATATTCTATGGGTTCTTTCCGCAAGTCATACCAATACTGTTTGTAGCCATCAGGACAGTCAAGGTTACGTTAATTTTCTTCAGAAAATATAAAAAATTTTGTCCATTCGTCATTTCATGACATGTTTCAGCCAATTTCAGTCTTTCTTACGTTTTAATAGCTATGATGTTTTCGACTTTTTCATAAATTTTGTATTACTATTTAAAATTCTTCCTGTAACATGTGATTTTTTTTTTTTTTTTTTTGGGGGAACCCGCGCCGAAATTTTACGACTCGAAAACTTTTAAATTTATTGTCTAAAAATTTATCGATCGTCCTGTGCTGTCAAAATCATTTTTTTTTTTCGGATCATTTAGTTTTATTTGAATCATCTTTTATAATTATGCCATTGTAAAAGACATATTGTTTTAGAACGCTTCATTTCGCCATATGTTTCTCCTTCAGATTTACCGGTACCCTTTTAAAACAAAATATCTCTCTCTTCACCCTCTAATATTTTTATACCTCGTGGCATCTTCTAATAAACAGTGGAGAACACAATCAAAACTTGCACCTCAAGTAATTGAGCTGTGAAATATTAACGCATGTTTTTGATATTGATTCGGTAGGAAGTAATAACATGCTTAGTTTCTTAGATGGACTCATTATATCTTAATAGACACCTTATCCAATTTTGAAAAAAATTGGTGGATCTTAAGTAAAATTTAGATTAATTTTTAAGGTTGCAAGTAGTACAGGATGTGTTTTCCGATCCATTTTAAAACACACGATTAAATGTAAAATATGCATTTTTTAGAAGTGCACAAATTCGTTCGTAGTTTTATAATTTCTTAATGGTTTCCGGTTGTAGTGTAAAAGATTCGCTTTTAAAATGAATATTTCAAGGTTTTGAATCGACTCAAAAAACATTCTTCTTATAATCCAGTAGTTTTGCTGAATTCGCGTTAACGGGGAATTGGATTATGACGATTTTCTGGGATGCAAAGTCGTCCCAAACTCGTAGACATCTTAGAAAAGAACGGAAAATAAACATCGGGTAATGTCAGTTACCCCATTTCTCATTCTTAATACGGCTACCTTTTGAACCGCTGTCGTATAAAGTACGTAATGGGTTCTCGTGTGCATTTTCCATTAATTAATATTCGAGGCAGCTTTTGTATTATGCTTGACCCGCGTGGTGACCGGGAATGAAAGAATAGTCCCACTTTAACTCATGCATGTCGTAAGAGGCGACTAAAATGGGTACCTAGTGCATAAGATATCCCTGACCCTGGGGATTATATCAGGAGATCTCAGGAAATTACTTTCTAAAGGTAGGTACAGGTACCATGATCCCGAAGAACCCCAGGGAGCTTTCTCACCTATGGGATTTACTGTCTTAGGTAAAAACATTGACTCGTCTACGGGATATCCTAGCAACCCTACTCTATATTCGACCCTCCTAGTCAAAATTTTTATCTTTTTTCCGTTTTCTTTCAAACATCTAGACTTGAATTACATCTTGTTTGGCACAACATAGCCACATTTGGCTCTTGCACCATTAAACTTCAGTTTCACTCACTAACTCATTCTTGTCAACCATTGTTATCCTTTTTAATTATTTCACATATCTAGATCACAGCTTTTTGGAGCAGCATGGTCATATTTGGCTATTTTTTATGCCATTAAAATTGACCATTTTTTACTTACTTACAACTATGCTTGATATGAGAACCTCGCCTTGTGAAAGAACCCCATGATGTATGTAAATTAGAATTACTATAATGAAGAAGTTATAGAAAAGTTCATCAATTACTAGAATATTCTTTTTCTAGATATCTAACAACAATGCTACTCGTTTGAGCCAAAGAAGGTAAATGGAATCAATTAACTATTGATTAATTATGTAAGCAAAATGAATAAGACTGAAAAAGATTATTTGGTTTGGTCGTAGTCACACTGAAAGTAACAAGAGGGCTCTTGGTGACGGACCTCTTATTTTTGAGCCTCGGTCAAGTGACGAAGACGAGAGTTGAGCTGGTCCCTTCCTCTCCTAACTTCTACAACACGCCAACTGGAGGACTTTGAGCCTTGACAGGGTTAACGTGCCTCAGTCCCGGCTGCACGGCAGATATTTTGTGGCATCAAGGCTCGTAGTCACGCCTCGAAGAAAACTGCCGGCCACGAATACGCGAAAATGACAAATAGACTGTCTAAAAAAAATAGACGAAAAAAATGTAAAATTCTTAAACTTTTGGTTCTGTTGACGTTTTTGAAAAAAGTATCAAAATAATTTATTTTGATACCTTAACAAAATATTTCGATAAACATTACAACTATTTTACGCTTATAAAATGAGTATATATGCTATTTTAAATAGATTTTTAAACAATTTCTCTCTCCGTAAATTTGACTATTAGTACAGCGATCACTTTATATATAATTACTAAGCATATCATTCGTAATGAAAGTGTCGTGTAAAATTTTACATTGCCTTATAATTGCACTCGGTTGCTGGTACGAATTGGTTCAAAGTTAATTTGCGGACCTTGAAACAAATTTCTCACAATAAAATAATTTATTTCATTTTGCCATAAATTATCTTGCACAAACTAGTACAGTAAAGAGTATGTAAATATGATAAAAAAACAATATTTTAACAAAATTAATATTTCTATTACTCACATATTTTGTTAATATATTACAAAAATAATTGCTTTATGTACAATATTTCCTCTGAAACCCTCCACTTCACATCAGTTTCCAAGCTTTGCTAGTAACTCGGCATTTTTGCACTGGCAAACAAACTTTACAAATATTACTGTCTGTATCTCAAGAATATCTGTAGCTAATGTCAATATCAATTCTTGAAGAACCTCCTGAAATCATTCTAATCAAAACCGGGCATCACGAAAAGAAACTACATATGAACAAAACAATACGATGACGGTTCAGAAAGCGCCTGTTTTTGATATTGTATGAGATGATATAATATGCTTGACGGGAGCTAACTTTGTAATAGACAGTATTTTATGCTTTCCAATTAAATAAAGTGTAGGCTAGCATTGCAAAAAAGTGAAATTTATTGCATTTTAGTTATTTCGTATGCTTGTCCCTTTATTACCATTTAGTGCATTATAAATTTTATAAAAAAAATACATTAATACATTGTTTTTATTGTTTAAATGTGTTATTCTTTTAATAGATATTTTTCAATAATTTGTCGGTGATTTGTGGTCTGGTATTTGCCGTATTACCGAGACAGTACTACTAAATTTATAAAACACAATTCAGTATTATGACTCACTTGAATAAAGTAACAATACATATTTTTTGTTTCATTTTATTACATGTCTTACAGATAATTCATTGATAATATTAACATATAATTTAGTCTTTTTTCTCATTTGTATTCGATAAATAAAATGTATAATAATGTAGATCATTTTTGACAAATGCTGTACATATATATAACCTCGAGTAATTTTTGCTTGTTTTCAATCTCGAGAAAGATTTTTCTGTTAATGTCATCGTTATCGGTACTTTTCAGAACAGCTACAAAATTTGGATACAATACCAATTATTTGTAAAAGAATATTGTAATCCTGGAAGGCAAAACTCGACGACACATTTTGATTTTATTAAACAAATCAGTCTAATCAATATCGACTTGCAAGGTTGCAATGTATATGCGAATTCAAATACTATAGAAAAATAAAAGAATATTATACAATTTTGATTTTGCGATGCCTTCGGAAATCCTGGGCCTATTGTTCTCGTACCATTCAAACTCCGCTTTTATTGGCCGTAAGTGTAATAAGTATTTGAAATTAAAATTTTCGATACCCATCTCTTCTAAACGAGAAGAATCAAAAATCGTTTTCTAATTTTTTTATAGCTAAATTCCTTCAGTAGAATCTTGGGTTATGTTGTTGTGTGTTGTTCTTATGCACCTAATTTCTGCTAATTTCACGCAAATTTTAAAAAAAAACAAAAGAAATTGTGATTTAGATTAGTTTTTATTAACGTCGCACTAGAAGCAACACAAGGGCTATGGGAGACGGAATTCGTAATTTAGAACCTCGGTCAAGTGACGAGGACGACACCTGAGTTGGCACCCCCTCTCCTAACTTCCACACCACGCCAACGGGAGAACTTTGGGCCCGTTAGATGTAACGCACATCAGCACCGGCTACACGGCAGGTCTTTAGCGGCCAAGGATCGAACCCGCGGCTGAACGAAAACCGCCAGCCACGAACCCAAAACCATGACTACCACAACCCAAAAGAAAGGGGGGGGGAGGAGAGGGGATAATATTGAATACTAAATATGTTTTTTAAAATAAAAACAATCAACGATAGATATAAAATATTTAAACACCTTAATTCCGGGTATTAACAAGAATTAAACAGCTGAGATAATGTTATCTAATCTGGTGTCTCGTAATATATGTTCTGTTATTTACTTTTGCAACGTCTTATTCTCTCTGGAAATAACAAAATTCGACCTACGAACTGTAAAGTGATACAACTCCATCCCAATAGAATTCATTTCGAAGGCTGGAAATTATAATTGTCAAACAATCCACCAATTCAGTCAATGTGCCTCCTACATTTATTTTTCGAGATTTATTTTACAAAAAACAAGTTATTAATTATTAAATTACTTCTTTTTATATGTACTCACTATATAGGATTTAATTTTTGCCACAATCATTAATTTTTCAAAAAAAATATCCGGGAATCAGTTTGTATTACATTCTATAAACTACAATGATACAAAGTTTACAACATTGTTTATTCTTATAAACTATGTATTAAAAGAATTTAAAATAGCTTAAAAAATTTGAGTATCAATGTTTTGTAAAATTATATCTATAAAAATAATTTTTTTTACCTTAACTATATTTAAATTTTAAAACTTCTTAAGTCTGTTGATGTAAAAATCTGAAAAATTGCTAATTTCGTCAATAACGTGGGTAATATCTTTTAAATTTCTACCAGCTACTGGAATCAGAAACAATGTTACGTATATTTCACGATAAATCAGAAAAGATCTTGTATACCGTTAACGAAACTTGTCATGAAAAACCTCATCTCGAAAAAAAGTCCTCAAAATCGGGCATGTACTGCACCTGTTCCGTAAAAAGCTCATTGGACGACATAAAATAACCGCTATATAAAATGATCAATAAAAATGCCGCTGCAAGCTCTTTCCAGACATGATTGAACATACGGCGATCCAGGTTGAAAATATATAGTGTCAATATGTTTAAGTAAGTTTTCACATACTCGCTTCACATGTATTCGCTGTTGCTCATAGGTCGTCTATACATATACCGAGTAACATTTACATATAAGCGGCCCAATTTGAACACACATGTGTATTTTCCCTTAGAATGTGCTTTCTACAAGTAACTTAGCAAGTAAATATTACAATCATCACGGATAAATGTTATTTAACTTCGTTATCCGAGTAGCTATCAGTTGTGATTTTATTTAACCCTATTAAAAGATTTTCATAACCCAGTAAACGAGAGGTTTAGTTTAGTTTTTATTAACGTCGCACTAGAAGCAACACAAGGGCTATTGGTGACGGACCTCGTAATTTTGAACCACGGTCAAGTGACGAGGACGACACCTGAGCTGGAACCCCCCTCTCCTAGCATCCACACCACTCCAACGGGGAGACTTTGGGCCCCGACATATTTAACGTACATCCGCCCCGGCTACACGGCGGGTCTTTCGCGGCCAAGGATCAAACCCGCGACTTAACGAAAACCGCCGGCCGCTAGTCCACGACCTAGACCTCTAGGCTACCGCGGCCCCAGTAAACGAGAGGATAATTACTGCGCAGTTCTTTTCCAAATTTCAGAAAACAATCATAATTCGGACTTAAGTACCCACAAATGATGCAAGCGAGAAGGAAAAGACCAAATTATATGATGATCTTCAGAAAACAGTAGACAAAATTCCGAAACATGCTATACTTCTATTAATGATATGTCTCTAACCATCTTCTTTTAATGAGCATGTTAAAATTAAAATTGGGAAAAAGTAGTATGCACAAGAGGGAACAAAGAATACGCTACAACATTGAGAAACTCAGATAGAAGGAGGAAAAAGGAAAGTATATAATTGCACTAAAAATCATGCTGCAGTTTTTGAAGAGAATATAGACACTGAAAACGAAGATATCGAAATTAAATGGCCGAGTTATAAAGTAGTGAACAAGACTGCCGATAAAGTGCGGGAGAAAATCAATAGAAAATATAATAAAGAGTAGATATCTGGAGAAACACTTAAGCTACTCGCAGAGGGAAAGAAAATACGGGGAAAGGCATGAATACAAAGTCAGAGTGACTGAAATTAAAATAACAACTAGAATACCAAGAAGCTCTCAAAAAAGTTTCTAATCCTGCAAAAAATGACAAACAAACGTCTACCAGTTATTGGCGAATGAAAGCTCGATATCTAAGAATGCAGGAAATGTGCTGGAGAAGTTTTTAAAATTATAAAGCAGATTAGAGGTGTGAAAAAAAGAGCAGTGAGAGAAATAAATGTGCAGATATAGATTGAGGAGGATAAGATAAAAAAGAAATGAAGAGAATATTTTGAGGAATTTTTAAATGTCGAACAGATCGATGTGGACCAAGATATAATATTCCTATTTGATGAAAAATTCAACCTTGATGTAAATATGAGTGAAAATAATATTCAGGAATTAAAAGGATAATATAATGTTCAGGATATTAAAGCCCAGAAGAATTGCAAATCCTGAGGAGAAAAACAACAAATACTGAACTACTCAAAGCCGGCATTAAGCTTTCGGCGCCCATACTATACAGATTTTCTGAGGTTACAGGAGGTCCTGGATGTTTGGAAAGAATCCTTGAGGGTGAAAATTCCTATAATAAGAAAATCTAATTAAATGTTATAACTGGAGGAATCAGCCGTCTCCGTTATATCAAAACTCTTCATCATTTATATTATTAACAGAGTGAAAAATAATATAGACAAAGCTATATCTGCACAAGCTAGGCTTACAGGTGAAAAACCACATATTTATTCTAAGGAACATTACTGAGCTTCGTATTGAACTAAATTCAGTTTTATAACTAAATTTACAGATTTAGAGAAATCATTTGACAGTATAAAGGAGACTGTCTCAGGAAAATCTTAAGCTAGTGTGTATTTTTTGGGGAAAAAAAAATATTAGAAATCTGCATTGTGGGAGTAGAGCACAAGTTAGTTATTGTAAACGGCTATTCATCAGAGGCATTTGATATTAAAACTACAGTAAAACAGGGAAGCTTTCTATCTGGAATGCTTTTTATAATTGTAATAGACTGGATAATAAGACAAACTTTAAAATATCAAAAACCAGGAATACTTTGGGATTTCAAATCCGCTCTGGAAGATACTTGGCTTTGATGATAATATTGCCTTCAAGTTTTCCTGACATGATGGAAAAGCCTGATGGACTAGAAGATATTGTCAAACAGGTGAGTTTGAAAATAAAAGAAAGCAAAACAAAAGTAATGAAAATGAATAGTAAAAGTAAAGATTCACATCTAATAAATCAAAACGAAGTTGAAGAGACAGACTGTTTTTCATATCTTGGAGTTACAATTGATAAAAGAGAAGACACAGATAAAGGGATAAAAACTAGAAATCGAAAAACCCAACATTCATTCAGAACAATGCATAAATTCTGAAAAGTTTCAAATATGAGCATTAAGCTCAATTTGTATGCAAACAATGCAACAGTATTAACTTTCTGTCCTTTACGGAAGCGAGGTTAAACTCACTAAATCACAAAAACAGAAATTAAATGCCTGCTAAATTGTATGCCTCCGAAAGATTCTTAAAATATACAGGCTAGATAAGATTTCAATTACTGAATTGTATCTTCTTAAAATATCAGTCAAACTTATTTTCGTCCAAATTAAAAAAGAACGTTGGACTTGGATTAGACTTAGAATGCTATCAAATAATAATAGAAGAATTGTGAGGATATGGACTCCATGTGGAAAAGGAAAGAGAACAAGACCAAAGGTCATATGGCGTTGTACGGTACAAGAGAGAAATTCGTTTGTAGGGCTTAGTTGGGGAAGAGTGAATGAGTGTGAGTGAAATAAATTTTAATGGTGCAAGGGCTACATGTGGCTATTTAAAGCCAAATATATGGATGCAACTATTATATGGACGTGTGAGAAATGGAAAAGATAAAAAAATTTTACAAGAAGGAGGGTCGAAAAATAGAGAAGGATCACTAAGGTATCCCGGGGACGCGTCGTCCGTATTTACTAAAGACAGTATACCCCAAGGGAGAGAAAAAGATCTCCAAAGTTACTGGGTCATGATACCTATCAAAGAAGGCAAGTCCCTGAAATCCCCTGATATAATCTCCAGTGACAGGCTATACTTCCAGACACTGGATACCCATTTCAAGTCGCCTCTCACGACAACTATATAAGCTACAGTGGGACTATACTTTCAGACTGAGTCACCTCGCGGGTGTGAATTGGGAAGTGTCCGGGAAGCAACGTTACACCGAATTAAATGGCGTACAGCTGTTGTGGCCTCATGTACCAGGTAGATGTAACGAGAAATGTAACAATGGTGATTGAAGGATTTAAGAGAAATTTTGCCCTAAAAGCAAAACTGTCATACGCTAGTAAAGTGTTTCACATTTGAACGAGACGAATTCCGCAATATATTCCTCGTTTCAAAATAATTTCATTAATTTAAAAGGAACAGATACCTTAAATGCAGGTACGCCAAATTCGGTAATTCTTGTACTTTTGTGGTAACTAATTATTTCGATTTGCAAATTGTTACTTCTGGTAGCCTTTATGAGAAAATATTTCGAATAACGATTTGAATGAGGACAATCGACATTACAATTCACATAAGCGATTTATTTAAAAAATTAGTTTACAGGACATTTTTCAAGAAATATTTTATCGTCGAAAAAAAGAAAGAAATGGTGCTAGTACTAGTTCATAAGGCATTTGTTCTTAACTTTAGCAGGGAAAGTTAATACAACCAATTGTCACTTTAACTTAAGTGTAACAAAATTACGTACACACAGAAGTCAGAAAAAATAGTGAAGCAAAAAAAGAAAAGAGGACAAAAGAGCTATGATTCAATTCTTGTATTTCAAAATTATCATATTTTAACATGGCGTAAATTTTTATGATGTGCATTCCATGGAAATGGCCAAGACACGAAAATCCTTTGGAATGTCACAATCAGGTAGTGCATGTCCACTTATTATAACAATGGATAACCATTGCGAACGTTCACTTCCAATGAATGGAGAAGTTTTTGTTGTTTAGTAATTTGTTTAAGCAACTGCCATCAAACCGTCCAAATATCCAATTTATTTGGAGCTTCTAAAGCGTGCTTTAAAGATTTACAATAAGGTAGGAAATAAAGTAAATTTTTGTAAAGTAATAATAACAAGAAATGCTATTGTCGACAAAAAGAAACTAAAGGAAAAAAAGAATTTAATTTATCATATAGTACTGCTATTTAATTCATAATTTAAAGAAAATGGTAATAAGGCATTTCTTCTTAAACTGTTTTTAAATTGCATAATTATGGGAGGTTTTCTAAATAGGGAGACCGACAATTTTTCAGCCAAATTTACCATTAATTTACAAAATAATAAATAAAAAGACTTCAATCTTCTCAGATATATGCTTTCCTCATAGTTGTGAGAATGAATTTTGAATAGATTCTTTAATTTTGATATCATCGCATACTGGAGTTTGAATATCAACTAACACTTTACTGAATATAAAAATAAAACTTGTTTTTCATATATTTGAAATATTTGCTTAGATCAGTCATTCGATTTTTGTTATTGTTAATAAAACATTATTTTCTTCACCAACACAAATCATAGAAATTTTTTAAGAAAATCTTCATGATTTGTGAGCTGCTTAATTTAACTTTATTAATAAAATTAAAAGTACTTTTACATTAATGTTATACAAAACTTTTAATATTTTTTCAAATTTTGAGATACAGGTAATAATATTCTAATTTTTAAGTCTAATAATATTAATTCTATATGTGTGATTTTAATTAAAAAGAAATTATTTCATAAGTAATTATTTTCCAATTAAATTGGTATCATTGAAAGTGAATGCGTAATAACATATTTATTCACTCAATAACATCTTGTTTAGTACTTCCTTGATTAATGTTGATTCGATTCAACTCGGTCATTTTATTTTGCTGAATTACACTTTGTATTTTCATAACATGTTTTTTATTAGAGTCCTGATGCGGTATTTTCGAGGGGTATTTTTATGTCAAATTTTATGTATGCAAATTGCCATGTTAAACCTAAGAGAAGCACATAATAAAATGGCAAAAAGTCTGGGCGTTTTCTGCATCTTCGCCCTTTCTAATTTTATTATAAATTACTTTAATATTAATAGTATATGTTCGTTGAGGTTTGTGGCGCAAGAGCTAATTCTGACAATACTGCCCCAAAGAATGTGTACTGTGATCTAGATTGCATAAAAATGAAAAGGAAAAAATTGATTGACTAGAAGGGTTGAAAAAAGAGAAGGCATGCAAGGGAGTCTCTGGATCTTTTGACCAATATTTACCAATTACAGTAAACATACTGGGAATAAAAGATCACTTGAGTTCCTCGAGGGGGGGGGGACTGATTCCTATACTTACCTAGATAAAGTAGCCACTGGGGTGTAATTTATTATAAAACCTCTATCAGAAAGGCTAAAAAATTTAACCTCACAGATACCATAAACAATATTGACTTCGTTTTGCAAGAATTAACTGACTACATGGAAGGAGTGAGGAAGGATTATATCCGAGGATTATCGACAAGAAAAGCATATCGTTAACCAAATTGTCGAAATAATCACTGCAGTGGGACTAGGAGATATAGATAAACAAGACAATGAGTTGCTGCTAATTTCTGATGAGATCCTAATCAACTGCAAACTTGAAGAACATGTAGAACAAATGATTCATTTAGAAAACGTTTCCAGAAAGCGAAGAACTTAAAGTGCTCACTACAAATTTCCTTTGTAAAAGTTTGGTATCGACAATTAAAATCGTTTATTAAATTGAAGCTAATCATCTAGATTCGAATAGGGGTGCAAAAGAAAGACGAGGTGTTTTGGAAGTGTCTGCCTGCAGCCGGTATTCGCTTAGCGAGAGAAGAAGAATGCGACATATGACAAAGAAAAAAAAATTCAAGAATTTCATTAAAGCGAGGACTTCATTACGGAAATGATTTTTTTTTTACTTCTGCGTGCATTTTTACGTGTTATGCAACATATGTAACGTAACGAACGTGCAAATAATTATAAAAAAAAAGACAGTAAAATGTATTTATTTCGATAAGCGTGATCCCTTTTGACTATGTTAATATGACCTTGTTGATCGCTTAACTTGGCTGTGAGGAAAATCCCCAACCTAATATTTTAAAATTTTTACATGACAGTGGCTTTACACTCTTCACATATAAATTTTTAAAATATTACTGTTTTTCTATACATTATCTGTTATTTTACTATTAACCTATTTTACTCTATTTAATTAAATTATATTTATCTTGTGTCTGGCACAATGTCCCATGGGGACATAGTATCATAAACTCATAAAACCAACTGTTAATCGCTGTTTCATTTAGTACAATGTTGTCTAGGGACATCTCTTAAGTGTAATAAAAGGACTTATTGAAATTTGCTACAAAAATAATTAGTGTTATTGAAGAGAAGGCATAATAAGTTTTGTTAATGATTCAAGTTAGAAAACCCTTTTTTCATTAGGCCTTTCTTTTAAATTTATCAAAAGTAGATAAAAATAAATATGTAGTACGCGGGAATTTGTTTCATATAATTTATTAATGAAAACAGTGTGTGTGTATATATTCACACAATGGATAGCTAAATATCAATAAGAAATAACTATAATATGCTCCTCACACTTTTTATTCCACAAACATGATTTCGACAAAACGGTGGCCCTTTTCAAAATGAACGGAACTTTTTTTCAAAGATAAGGATTCAAAATCTCGTGCGAAAGTAATATTTGTAGTTCGTAACCGAGTTATCGGGTACTCGAGATTATCTCGACAGTTTTAATCTCTCTGAGGCTCAAGATTTATTTGTCCTAAGAAGAAAAAAAAAAAGGGTAACTAAGAAAAAGTAGCTCGGCGATTATCACGACGACTTTCAAGGACTTTAAACATCACTCCGTCACTGAAACATCCTGATCTAATTTCCAATATTACATTTTAGCCACCAAAAGGTCTGTTGTTTTCGTTCATATATAAATCCGTCAGTTGGATCACTTTTCAAAAGTTTATCGTTAATTCTTATCTCTTTAAATGTAATATCTTCCACGTGTGGCAAACAAAATTAAATATATTTTTGGCAAATAATGCTTAAAAGGCTTCACTTTTGGTGTTTATTGATTTTGCTGTTAAAAATAGAAAGCGTTGCTATTTTTAAGCGCTTCTATCTCGTACGTTCTGTTTATCGAATTCTTTAGAATTGGATAATTAGAACGTACGAAAACAGAATTTTAAAAGTGTAAACTAACACATCACAAAAAATCCATCTTATTTGCACATTTTCAATACATACTTTTTCAGGATTTTCGTACTTTCCTAACAATATAACTTATTCATAGTGTTGATGTTTTGCACATTGTTAAATGAAGGTATTTCCTGGTAAAGTCCTATATTTGGAGCGGGGGCTGATTGGCGCGATTTTTTAAATGCACCTTTGTACGGATTTTAAGGGATAGCAGGAAAATTCTGTATGTAATAAGAATCAACTTTGTGACTTATTACCGAAAGAAAATCCTCATATTTCTGAGCAATTCCCCCACTTTAAATAAGATTCTACCCTATTTCCTACATGGGGAATGTGATTTTTTTAAAAATCACACATATTAGGTGTGGCATAATGTTTGTTTAGAAAGCATAAAAAATTTGAATCAAAATTTTAAATTCGATACAATTAAATTTTTCAAATCATAATTTCATTCAATATGTATAATTTTTTAAGTACTCTGCAAATTTTTAAAGAAACAAATGCAATGGATGTTATGCAAGATGCAACGAAACGTAAGTACATGATTTACAAATGTAAATACGTTTATTGAACATGAATTGCTATTACATAATTATATATGTTTATAAATATGATTTTCTTTGCTCTACTTCCCGTGGATCTCAGTGTTCTTGAAGTAGATTTCGTCTTCGAACTGAAGTCCCTCCTATGCTTCTTAGCTTACGGCTACAGCGTCCAATGGCAATGCGAGCTTTCATAACTTATACTCCAAATTCGTTTCGGCAGTCCCTCACTCTGCAGAATACCTAGGTTTTTGTTGCCTTGATCCTAATTTTAGATAGCTAATTCTTAATTATGAAAACTTATTAAATTATGATATTAACTTGATTTTAATTATGATGAGAGGGTAAAACTAAAACTTTTTAATAGGGACTTCGTAATTTTGGGCGTTATCGTTACCACTTTCTTTGCATAAAAAGGTACACACATGTACAGATATCGGAATGCTAAAAGCGATTTAGATTACTTAAAAAGTGAGGATTGTTTCTACTTCGCAAAAAAAATTCATTTGTCCTTGCGGAAGGAGTTACAGTTTTACCTTAGGTAATAATTTTTTCAAAAAATAATCCATCAATATGATATTTTTATTGCAAGGTTCAAAATTATTTTAATTTTAAAAAAAATGATGTTCGTTATATTCATCTGCTTAAGTAATTTTCAACTTTTATTTCTGATCTCTGTTATGGCATTTTCTCCATAACAGTATATTATAGTTCGGTTATCGTTAATACAATAACCATTTGTCTTACATTCTAAAGCAAGGTGGTATACACACATAGAAAAAGTTTTGGAATCAGAAAGATAAATTACTGTATAAAACTGGTGATTAATTTTAATGTTAAATACTTCTTAAATAAGTTCATTGGTCAAAATTTAAGCAGTTAATAAATAAGCACAATCATCTCCACATTTGAAACTCTCTTGATTTTAGAACGTAGAAGAAAAAAAAATAAAAACATTATAAAATTTTAGAATGTTGTATAATAATATAAATACTACTTCAATATTTGGTTCTCTTAGACAGGGTTTAGTTTTGATTACTTCAAAAAATACCATCGTGTTATACAATAATTTTTGCAAAAAAAAAAAAAGTATGCATTACAGACTTTTTGGTGGTGAAATCAGTTCTTTTCAACACATTCCATTGATTTTTTTTCCTTTTTAGTGTTTTTATACACTGTTACAAAATAAACGCACTTGGTTCCCAAGCATTATTAAACCCAATACTGGAGACACTATCATAGTTTTATGAAGGGAATTTCTGGGTAGTTGCTATCAGGGTTCTAGCATTTATTTGAATTTTTAAAAAATAATAAAAAAAGACAAGAAAAAAACTATTCCATTTTTTTTTTTTTTTTTTATTTCTTTGCGATCCGGAATTTTTGTCCTTCCTTTTCCGTTGTCTCCCCTGGGAATATCATTTTGCCACTTTAAGAGTGTGTTTTGTGAAATGAAAACCAAGACTCGTCTTCGAAAGTGTCCGAGAGAAAATCGTTCATTTTAAACCTCATTCGAGAAAAGTTTTACTGCGCTAGAATGTTTCCTAAAGGGACAGTAAAATTCCCGTATTTATTTATTTTATTCAAAAATTGTATTTTAATCATGTTTTAGAAGTAAGATTAGCTTACGTTTTAATTAAAGTTAAGAAAAAAAAATGCATACCATGCCACTTCGCTTACATGAAAATCTATAACTATTTACCGAAACAGTATTGTTTTTCAAATTCTTGAGTTAAATATTAACATATAATTAAGTATTATGTACTTATGTCGTAATATATAAAATATTCAGATCTGCTATGTTTATTCGGAAAAATACGTTCTATAAATATAGACATCAAATTATATCAGACAGGCGCATGTCACACAGTTTTAGCTTGTCAAATTATTCAAAAAAAAAATCTTTTTCATGTGTGTGTTATGCAACTTTGCTCGCTTAAATTGCTTTGAAAGGACCAAATTTCATTATTTGACTTTTTTTCTTAGCTTTTCTTACTTTCAATATAAAACTGTTAAAATGTTATGGCTTCGTAAAGAACCAAAAAACTTCTGGCATAGATCATAGTAAATAAATGGAACATTTCTGGACATGCGAATTCCTAAAATTATTTTTAAAATTGATTAATATGAGTTTTGAATTTTTATGGAAAAAATAATATCTTTGACCTTTTCCTTTATATTAAAAATGTTGTTAGCGTAAGCAAAAGCTTTTCAAAGTAACTCAAAATAAAATTGATGACTATTTTCACTTAGGGTTTCATAAAATAAAATGCAATGAAAAAGAAACAAAATTAGATTTTGCGTATTAAACATTCTTGTGTCATGTAAGTTGCTTGTTAAAAGGTAACAATCAACTTCCAGAGACTAATATTTTTTCCAGAGACTAAATACTTTCAGAAGCGAGCTTCTCCAATAAACGATTTTTTCCCCAGATTCATTCATACCGAAATTTTAGAACGAAGCATTTGCCTTTGGGATCTATTTGTATAACTGAATAATTGTAAAAAAAAGGAACATTTTGGTTTGTCATATTAGTATCACACTAAGAAGCAAAAAGAGAGCTATTGGGGACGGTCCTCGTAATTTTGAACTTCAGTTAAAGGAACGAGGATGATGCCTGAGCTGGCACCACCATCTCCTAACTTCCACGCCATGTCAAAGGGAGGACTTTGGGCCCCGACAGATTTAAAGTGCATCAGCCCTGGCTACACGGTGGGTCTTTGGTAGTCAAGGATCGAACCCGCGACGAAACGAAAACCGCCAGTCACGAATGCGAAACCATGACCACTAGGCTACCGCAGACACAGATAACTGAAGAGATGCAACTCGTACCGGAAGGTTATCAAGTTAGTATGGAACAATGTGACACAAAAACGAAGGACGAGTAACGTTGTGGACATCAATAACTACAAGCAAGATTCGAGAATCCAGAAAATATCAATGGAGAGTTTTGCGAGAACTATGAACCTATTGGTGCGAGATGTCTTATATTGATTCAGGATTAACTCAGCACACACACATCCTAGACGTCGATGTAAAGAAGGAAATCTAGACTAATCTAGGAAGGAAATCACGTTGGATAATAGGCGGAGAACAGCTGTTGGATAACCAAAGCAAATGCTCCTTTTCCTTTTCTGTCGTGTTCTTCAAATTGTTGCAATAATAAAATACTAATACTACAAATGCGCATGCATTCGCAATTTACATATCTGTTCCTACGCAGAAATGTAGTTCTAACGAGCCGCCTCATGTCATGATGAGAATGTTGCAAGTGGTTCGAAGAAGGCTCCGCATCAGACTTTTTAGACTCTTTTCTACTCATATATTT
>BMAW01051322.1:519499-591179 GCA_019974015.1 Nephila pilipes | reverse complement strand
ACCTTGTACTTACTCTGCTTCAATGCACTGTAATTTTAAGAGACGTTTTAACTTCAATCAAGAACAATTTAAAACAATGAAAATCTGTCTTCAAAGCTTTAAAAAAAGATTCGCATCAATTAACATAAATAATAACAACAAACTGTGAAGCAAAAAATTAAATTCTGGACACAAAATCATTAATACCGGGCAAGACGATATGTATGCCACCATAACAATCCCAATACATGAAACAGTATCTCAATCACAGGAAACTAAACATTTCATTCTTCAGTCTGGCCACACGTAACATCCACTTAAATGCATTTAACGATCATAGAACGTAATAACAATTTATTTTGTAATCCTGAAATAAGCCCCTTTAATACACACAAGTAACAAGTCAAGGGATAAATAACTGCAGTAGCAAATAGAAATAAGCAATAATGGCTTCATTCCGCATTTTCGTAACAATAACTGAATGAGATGACTTCCCGTTATTATCAAATGTAATCCGGTAACTTTCTCCTGAGCACGATGACAACAGCAAACAGAGCCATTGACGTCATCCACCTGTAATTGGAATGCATATCAACGGAACTACTCCAAAAAAGAATTCGGCTCATTTCATTATCATAAATGGCGATGGATAGGGAAAGCGTTATTCTGAAACACATTAGGATCTTCTGGACGCTACTGGACATTTAGAATAAACTGTAGCATAAAGCGAAAAATGCCTGTCATAATAGATTCGAGAATGGAACCGTATGAAATCGTAATAGACTACTTACTTTTTATGTTGGTAGGGGCAACGGTTTCCAAAGAAAGGCACTTTAGAACATAAATTATCCAAGGGTTGAATTTTTATAACTGTCGATTTTTGGTGCTTTAAAAGAAGACCAGAAGTTTATTTTAAAAAGTTGAATTCAAGAAGGTGAAAAGCGTTCGGTTGTAAGCAAAAATTTCTTTTCTATTCTACCTCATTGTTATTTATCTCTACACAAGATATCTTTCCGTTTCTTCAGTGATCACGACGTTGCTTCCTTCAAGTCGTGGTAACGAAACCTGATACCACCGAAGACACGCCGTGTAAAGGGACTGATACACGTTAAATCTGGTCGAGACCCAAGTCCCCCAGTTTGCGTGGTGTGGAAGTTTGGTGAGGGAGGTGTCATCCTCGTCACTTGACTGATATTTAAAATGACAAGGTCCGACGCCAATAGCCATCGTGCTGCTTCTCGGTGCGACGTTTATAATCAGTCATCACTTCCGAATCCTCATAAATTCTAAAAAAAGAACATTTTAATTTATTTGAAATGAACTTTTAAAGAAACTGTAACAAGAGAAAATCACTGTAATGAAAAGGACTTGGGACACTGGTTCAAAAAGTATCTGTTTTTGACGACAGATGGTGATTATAAAGCAGGTTGGAGTTCATGTGTCATTTGATAAGTAAATACTCAATTTCCATTTTATTATTATTTTGTTTGAATTAAATTTAAATAAGGTGATTAAAAAGTAAATTAGGTTTATGTGTGTGTACGGGTTTAGAATTATCTTGAAATATAATAAGGTTATCTACATATTTTAAAAATTATGACTATTTTATCTGTATAATTATGTTCGTAATCGTACAAATATTCTCATTGCATTAAAAATTTGAGCACCAAGATTTGACTGAATAAAACGAAATTTTATATACTTCAGTAAGATGTTGGGATGTAAGTAAGTGATAACAAAATCAAAGAGAAATGATCATTTATTGTAGGAAATATTACGAATGAATGCAGGTTTTAGTTCCCTGTTGAGACACCTCTAGCATCAATGCATAATGTGATATGGTCTGGCATTGGGGCATACAAGTCCCGTATAATACATTGCGGCATCTCGTTCAACATGTACTGTAAACGCACCTTTAATTCGACCAAATTCATAGTCTGTCCAACTTGTTATCCTAAATGATCCCAGATATGCTCGATAGGTGGCAAATCTGGGGATCGAGCAGGACAGGGAAGGATAGAAATGTAGCGGAGGCAGTCTTGTGAAATCCTGACTGTGTGGGGGGGAGCATTGTATTGCTGAAAAATGGCTCGTGAGAGCCTTGCAAGGAGTGGCAACACATGTCACGAACGTACCTCTGGGCTGTCTTGGTGTCGTGGATCAATACTAGGAGTGACCGTGTGTCGTATGCAATGGCACTTTATACCATCACACCAGTTGTGGGAGCAATGTGACACTTTATAGTGAAAGCAGGATTGATACGTTCATCATGGGGCTTTCACACGATGGTCATCACAGCTCAAATTGAATCTGGATTCGTCGTTAAATACAATCTGATTTTATTCTGTTGCAGTCTAATCCCTTCGATCGTAACACCACTCAAAACGGTAGCGACGGTGAGTGGGTGTCAATGGCAGTAGACGTAATAAGCGCTGCGATAGCAACTGTCCTTCAGCCAGGGGCCTTGAGATAGAATGGACTGACACCGAGGGCAGTAGTGAATGTGCTGCCTGTGTATGGATGGTGGACAATGAGACAGTTGGCGCTATGCGTGTGTATCATATAATGTCGAGGGATCCTCAGCCTAGTCGCCGTGTAACTAATCTCCCTCTAGTCCACTTGCCACAACACTTCCTCATTGTAAAGTCAAATCGACCAAGCTACACACCGAGCTGACCACCCTGTTTCCGTCATCCCTTTGATTCTTCCCCTCTCGAATTATGACATTTGCTCATATTGTCTCCGATGGTGGCGTAATGGCATCTCTCTGCAACAGATTAAATGTACACCAACAAACTCTGCTTACTTGTTTTATTATCCGAGGAGAACGAACTACAACGCTCTCTGGTGACATTACGCAATGCTCAATCCCGCTGCACACATTTTTAATCATTTACATATCTGCCTGGCACCTTCATGTAAAGTTTCGTAACAATCCCACTCATATTTCTTGGTGCGAAATTTTTTATGGTAATGAGTGTAGATGTTACTTAAATTATTACTAGTAGATTCATCTCGTGATATACCTTTAATTTCTTTGTATTTTTATTATTAAACTTAATAAATTTTTTCTTTAAGCACTAAATTAATCAAATAAATGAATTTTTCATAAGGAAAAAAATTATATTTCTAAAAATTAATTAAAAATATTCATAGAAGATCATCTGTAACTATTGACTTAAGCAAATCTTTAAAATCATCAACATGGGTAGAGAACAATTTGAATGATTTATATTTACGTTTAATTAACGTCATACTAGAAGTAACACGAGGGAAATTGGAGACGGACTTCATAATTTTGAATCTCCCTTTAAGTGAGGAAGACGACGCATGAGCTGGTACCTTGACTCTCCTAACTTCCACGCCATACTAATGGGAAAACTTTGTGTTTCGACAGATTTAATGTGCATTACCCCCAACTACACGACGTGACCTTTGTGGCATCAAGGTTCGAACCTACGACTGAATGAAAAGCATCGGCCGCGTGTCCGCGACCATGACGATTAGGCTACCGCAGTTGAGAATATTTTTTAAATATACTTAATAATTAAATAACTATTTTCAGTTGCAGTAGTATTGTTAAATTACCTAGTTTCTCGTAAAATTGCTTGTAATAATTCGTCTGCTTTTATAATATATATATATATATATATTAAAGCCATCATAATCCTTGTGCGATAATATAATTAACAAATTATTAATACTTACAATGTTTACCATATAATAGAAATGAAGAAATGTAAAGTAGTATTATTGTTATATATATATATATATATATATATATATATATATATATATATATATTTTGTTAATAAATTATTTATTAAATTCAAATTTTAATTTCTCACAATATTATAATTTAATTTCCTAAATTTGCCCATTCTCTCATTTAACAGTAAAGAGTTCATTCTTATTTCCTGATTCGATTCATTTTCTCTTTTTAATTTATTCAATCATGCGCTCTTAAAATCTGCAAAATCAGCATTCTCCCACAGTATAGTCTTGTAGAGATGATCCCTACCAGACACTAAGTCTACACTTAGATTCCCTTGAAGTCCCTCCATCCAGACCATGTGTTCTCTGACGTTTAAAGTGAAATTTCCCTATTATATAAACAAAAACAAAGCAAAAAACGCTCTCTTCTCACTTCTCTTTTACTCTTCCTGTTATACTCATGCTGTAATAATCTGTATCCATCAACGGAGTTGTGTAATTTCTGCCATGTGGAAATGGTCTCTCTCTCCGCTAAAATAAAATAGTTCTGTGAAACTGAAATTGGCTTCGAGTGTTGCTTTATATAAAAATGAATTAAATAGTAATAGTTAGAAGTAAATTCTTTATAGATATATATTATAGATTAGAAAGGCACCATTGTCCAAGATTGTTCGCTCCATCCAAATTTTCATAACAGCTTCCAAATACTTCTTGCTGAGTATCAGTGGAATTCCTTGGCGAATGTTGTTTTTAAGATCTTATGTGACCTCGTCTTCCTCCCACCACATGCCCGAATCATTTTTTACTGCCGGTACCATATAGTTAGTGAAAAATTAGTGTCTAGATAAATGAAAATGCTCTTTGTATCAGAACAAGGGAGGCTTGATTGGATAGCTTTTTCATTTTGTTCAGTCGTGTATTTTATTATAGTTAAAATTTCAAACATTGATTTTCAGATGTTGAAAACAAATAACAAAATAATAATTTTCATAGAAGTTATTCACATTTTAAATTGTATAGTGACATTAGGTCTACATAACTTGTTCACAGATTTTTTGATCAAAGGTTTTTAAATGAAGGAAAGTTTCTAAAATGAATTGAATCAGGAGGGGTACTTTGTATGTGAGTGTGTGTGAAATTTTACATACTCTCTTTAGGGGAGAGAGACAAGACAAGAAAGGACTGATCTTTTAAAATTGAACAGCTAGAATACAAAAAATAGCGAAGATTTACCTTTAATTCTTTTTTCTGAAAAACATTAGTGTTTCTCATCAAAATGAAAAAGGAGGAAAAAGAAAGAGTACACGAAATAATATTCGGTAGAACTTCTGCTCAAAAACATTCATTAGAGCTATCACACCTAACCATGAAAAAAAATAATAAATTCAATTACAAATTTATTCTTTTCTATATTCGTATATATTTTTCACTTTATGTTACAGTTTATTCCATCAGGGCTGATGTCCAGAAGACCTTAATGTCTTTTGGAATAACCATTTTCTCGCTTTATTGGTACATCACCCTTTCAGAAAATGAAACGAACAGAATTCTTCGTTCCGGAATACTTTCCAAGAAATGAGTTTCTTTCCGAAAACCGGTGAATGACGTCAGTAGTTACGTTTGCTGTTGCCATCGAGCAAAGGGCAAAGTTACAGAACTATGTTTCATAATAATGGGAAATCTTACTTTTCGTTTGCCATTTCGAAACATAGACGCTACTATAATTCCATTTATTATCATTTATTTCCAGAGATATTAACCCCAAAATATATTTCAGATAATATTAAATATCCTTCCGAATATAATATTCTTCGAAATGGTAATCATCAGCATTTAAGCTGATAGAATGTTTCCTTTTCACGTCACAAGAGATTAGCAAATTGACACATGATTTGTAAATGATAATAGAATACCGTTCGAATTAATTGAATTATTATATTCACTTTGCGTGTATAACTATTATTATATATTCCCACTATTGAGATAATATTAGCAATGATATTATGTTAGCTTAAATGCATATTCATTATTAATGAATAAAAGAATAGAGGGTTGACTATTTATAACTAAACATGAAAGAGTGCCAAATTAAAAATTTCAAATATCGATTATTTTCATTGCTGTGTAATAAAAAAATATAATTCGTGAAATAACATATTTTTATTATAATATACCGATTATTTCTGTGTATATATACTCATGCGAAGGAATTACAACAAAAGGCAAATCAATGAAAAAACTGTTTTACCTTCGTATCTTGAATAGATATCTAATCTACTCATATTTATAATTTATTTCGTTATAAACCAATTGATTTTAACTTAATGTATTTCTGAATTAGATTAATGTCTTTAGCTTATAGCCTTTAAGACTTGTAAAATTGTCTCTTTTTACAAAATAAAAAAAAAAATTACCAGACCAGGTTTAATCGACGCATATCACTATCATACTTAGAAATACTTAACAAAATAAATTTATTATCTTTAAACGGTTTGCATTTCAATGAATTCTTGATAAATGTCACTTGAATTTCTTCATTATTTGGTTTTCAATTGGATATAAATCATGTTTCACATACGACAAGAAAGAATGAATGGATTATCCTCGTTTCAAATTTTTTCCCTGAGACCAATCCCTTAGATGAGAAAATACAGAAATAAGATATAATTTCATATTATATTGAAACTAAAAGGGAAGTAGGTGCTAGTGATAAATAAGCTATCGCATATATGTACATGCAAAGGGAAAACGGGAAATGTTGTGTGAGTTTATTGCACAATGTAAATAACCCAGCTTGTATAAATGCATTTATTGTTTCTTCAAGAGTGTAAATGCTTCTCAAAATCCAAATAGGATATTCAAAAGATATACTTTTCTAAAAGAACTTAGAAAACAACTACCCCTCGCAGAAATATTAGTATCCCATTAGCAATAAGGAAGAAATTGGAAACTGCAGAAGCTATGAACACCAGTAACCATCAGAACACCTAAAAGAGGATGATGTAAAGAATGCGTTCCAAAGAGAGGTAAAAAAATGCAAGTGGTGTACTTCATGATTATTTTTTCTCTTTGCTAAGAGCATGCAAATGTTCACTGACAATCTTGTTTGTCTTGTTATTCTTGATACATTAAAATATGTATCAAGAATAATGAATATAAAACATAATAAACTTCCATGCATCTCTAATACAAATATGAAGCATAATAAATTTATAATTTTTCGAGCTTTTAGATATTGAAGCCCCCTGAAGCAAAGAAGACGTTAAATTGTTAGGGATGCATGGAAAAGGTTGAGAGACAGGGTGTTGCAGAAGATATAAAATATGTTGTAAATCTGTAAGAATGAAAACGAAATGAATTAAAGTTATATAAAACTATTTGTTAAGATTTAGAATAAATATAATCTAAACTAGATTTAACCGATCCACACAAGCAATTTTTTTTTTTTAATTTTTAAAAAAAAGCAAAAAAAGTTACTCGTAGAGTATTTTTCTGGATAACAGAACATTTTATATAAAAATTTAAGAATGTTAGCATTATAATGTTAAAAGACTGCATTTAAAGAAATGCTATATATATATATATATATTTCGTTATCAACGAATGAAAATAATATTACTGGACAATGTCGAACAAATATTGGCCTCAAGCCAAATTTGAACCTGGCTATGGACGACAAAAAGAATAAAAACTGAGTCTGCTTTTCTTCGATAATTATGCAATTTTGTACCTGCACTTCGTTATAGAATAACGATAGTTTTCCTTATCTACTAACAATATCACTAATTGAACTATCATCTAATTTAAAAGTAATGTATGACGTTTACAAAAGAATATCCAACTTTTAAGAGCTACTGTTTCAAAACTATAGTTATAACACTTTGGGGGAATTAAATTAAAAATAAAACTTTAAATTTATAAAATTATAAATGTTTAATGTGACCATATGCAGGAATATGAACGATATCCAGTCAATAAAGGAAATCACTCTTTTTTGAAAGTTTTTTTTAACTGTAGAAACAGAACCGAATCTGTCGCATATCAGAGTTAATAATCCTGAAAGACACAACAAGGAATCGTGAAAAAAATGAGCCGAAACTTTTGTCTCGTGAAAAGATGCACAACATAATAACCTTCGGCGAATCAGTTCCGCTTCAACGGTTGTTGTACCCCATACGTGAGCAAGTTGTAGCCTTGACCTTACATTTGGTATAAAACGTCGCTTCATCAGTAAAGATAAGCTTAAGTATGATAGAATCGTCTCAACGAATTCGTTAAGAGCTTAATTAAAGAAATTGATTCTGTGTTCTTAATGATTTAGGATAAGAGCTTTAACCAGTCGTTACTTGCATGATTTTGAAAATAAATCGTTTTCTCTCCATCCCTTTCAATCAAATCCTCTAGTACTTGTTCATGGATATTTAAAAGACAAATTGTAGTTACGGTGTGTAGGTCACAAAGATAGTGACCTTGCTCTTAACCAGCGACCCCAAAGAAAACCCGATTAACTCCCAACGAATATTTTCTTTAGAGTTATTTAAAATTTAAAGTGTTTTTCCACCTCTATCGGTGAACATAGAAGTACGAACCCATGAATATACGATCTGGACACACGAATATGTGCAGGCATTCAAATTGTCACCAAAATGCTGCAAAAGACTATGGGATGAGTTTTATTATCGATTCGATAGCATTCGTGTTTCTGGAGCTGGTCTGGAGCACATTATGATTTAATAAATTTTAAAGTTATTTTTTTTTTTATTTAATTTATCCAAAAAGGTTGTAACTAAGATTTTTCAGTAGCTCTTCAAAGTAGGAATATTCCTTTGTAAATATGGTGTATTTAAATTTTCAGATGTTTTGTGAAAATTATCTGTGCCTGACAAAGATCTAATGTATTTGTAAAAATATCGTCTGCACGGATTAGATCATTTAAATGTGTAATATTATTTGTATGCAATCTCTGAAAATATGTACATGTAAACGAAACTTTATTTTTTTTCTTGCAATTTTAGAGAATTAGTTAATTCAGTTGAGTGTGGCCGCGGTTAGTCTAATGGATATGGCACATGACTCGTGGCCGGGAGTTTCCGTCGAATTGTAGGTTCGAACCTTGATGCCATTACCCCCCCTCCCCGGATAGCCGGGGCTGTTGCACGTTAAATCTGTCGGGACCCAAAGTCTTTCCCATTGACGTATGTGGAAGTTAGGAGAGGGGGTGCCAGTTCAGGTGTCATCCTCGTCACTTGACAGAGATTCACAATTACGAGGTCCGTCGCCAATAGCCCATGTTGCTCCCAATGCGACGTTAATAGAATCAACCAACCAAACAACAATCCGGTTGTAAGCTTGAAATGGAAGATTCAGATTTAATTTTTATATTTCGCATCCTTTTGCCTTGTTTGATTATATTCGTATTATTATAAATAAATATGAAGCACAAAAAAAGTATATAATTTTTAACTATTTATTAAAAACTATTTGTTACAGTAATTTTTATTTTACGTCTGTATTTATTCGGATGAATTCCTAATTCGCATTTTAAAGGCAGTGAGATTAAATAATTTTGGGGAGGATTCTAGTAATGAATTACTCTATTCTAAAATGGATTCTGTTCAATAAAACTTTAACAAAATTATGGATTTGAATCCATTGTTTATTAAAGTCAAACTAAGAAGCCACTTGAGGGCTTTTGGTGGCGAATCTCGTGAATTTGATCCCTGTTCAGATGAGGAGGTGGACACTGAGGTGGCACCTCACTCTCCAAACTTCCATACTACGCCAATCTGATGACTTTGATCTCCGACAGATTTAGTGTGCATAAGTGCTGCTACCCGATGGGTCTTCAGTGACATCGAAACTCGAGGCCACAACTCGGCTTGAACATCGTTGATCATGATCTCGATCTCATGACCACTCAGCTACCATGGACGAAAAAAATCATGCAAAATGAACAATCAGTCTCGTTCAAAATGTATCAGCATGAATGAATTTCACTACACATCTTCTATTCTAAATAGATACTGTAAGAATAACTATAGCATCAGCTAGATGTGAGTGAATTAATAAAATCAGATCTCAGAGTAAAAAATTAATGCACACTGATTATACTGTACTTTGTGTGTACCACTTATTAAACCTCTTTCTAATATATACACGATTAAACTACATTTCGAAAGTGAAGAGTACATCAGAATTCTTTACCTTTTTCGTGAAAAAATAAAACTGGACGATAGATCTCTTCTCAGTTCTTGTTAAATTTTCCTGCCAGCTAGTGGTACGCTTGTCGTTCCTGAAATGAGACGTATTTTGTTGGATCTTTTCATCAAGAAAATGCTAAAATTTGAAACGGTCGTCCTTCTTAATTTAACTCCATAGCTATCGTATGGCCTGATTAGATAATGAGGAAGTTAAAAACTCCAAATGAAGATATGCGAGAGAAATACAGTACGGTTTATTATTTATCAAATAATATATAAGATCTATATATCTCTCTCGAATCCCTTTTAATATAATTAATCCTTATTCATATTCATATAAAGTCTTAGCTTACCAAATCACTATTTTCGATTCAAAACACTGCTCTACCATAGCAGGTTCGACTCCTGTTTTTCTAATCAAAAGTCATCTCCTACTAACTCTATCCCATCGGTTAGTTACAATAATTCTTATCAATTTACAAACATCTATCAGCTTGCCGATATAGTCTGTCTTCCTGTCTTCCTTGTATTTCGTTTATATAACATTACCTTAATTAAATCTATTACACTACATCTAATTTCCCTAATCAAGTTTCATTTTTGCTGTAAAAGGGTTGTTATTTTATGCATTTCAAATTATCAAAACTTTTCAGAAGTTATATAGAAGAGAAAATCACGAATAGTCAACGTCACGATGTAGGTAATTTGTATAAGTAAAAATGAAACTTTCAGGTACTTTAATGCGAAAGTCATTGAAAAAATTGAAAGTATTGTTCAACATGAAAGCGTCTTTCTCCCAATGAATTTTTGTCGATTTATAATTGAGATACGTTAAAAGTTGATAATTGAATGACGTATTTTTTATTTAATTAGTTGCTGTGTATATGACCTTATAAAAATATTAATGAAAGTGACCGAAGCAATTCTGCGTTTAAGCACAACTCTCGTTTGCTATAACTTAATAAACATATTTACTCATAAAAGTTGTAGTAAATTATTCAAAGCCGTATCTTACTTATTAAATTTCAAAAAAAAATTAATCTCTATTGTTTGAATCCCAATAGATATTAATTGTAACATTTTAATTTTACAATAATGTATTTAGTCTTAATTACATATTCACGCATTAGCTACAATAATGCATTCATCAAACTTTTTACCAAGATTTGATTATCTTGTTTGCTACGGTGCGTTATATTGACTATACAGAGGAGCTCATTCATAACTCCACAATTCTTTTCAGACGCTCGAGTTTTTTCGCATCTTAAGAACTCTTTTTCTATTGCTTGCTTTAGTAAATTTTGGAGACGACCACGTTGTACTTTTTACATTACAGAATATATCGTCATCCATCTTGTAAAACTTCGAGACGAGCACCCCGCGTGGCGCCTCTATCCATCACTTACTTTTCTTTCTTTTTTTATTGTTGTTCCTTTGACTTATTGCTTCTTTTTTTTCGCGTAAATTTGTATTATTATTATTCTTTACCAATACCTCTTTCTGCGTAAACGCCTCTAAGTATTTGTGATAAGAAATAAAAAGATTTTTTTTCTGATTCGAATTAACAATGAATGTAGCTTATATTAACACTACAAACCATTTAGAAGTACGATAAACCCTCATACTGGAAACTTTCTTTTAGTTACGTGACTACAATTCAAAAAGCTTCCGAAATAAAGGTTTAGTTTCATGGATTGATTTTACGAATGACTTATTTCATTACCATTACGGTATTTTGAAGACGGAAAGGCAAGCTTTATAAGTTATTCATCGTGGTCAAAGACTTCATTCCAGCAACATACGAGTTTGATTTGAAAAATACCCGGATTAGGAAAGCGAAATTGGGTATTAGGAATGATATTTTTAACTCACTGCAAAATTGTGCAATGATCGCCTTTTCCCCTCTAAGAAATCCACGAGCATGGCGCTCTTCATAGCAAAAACAATAACTTTTCCGAAAGTCTTCAACCATTTTAGATCAGATTCCCAAGAAACAACACATTATTATCATGTTTGCTAAATTTTCGATGCATGATGATGAATACATGTTTCATCGATGGAGATAATTCAGCGCAAAAGGCCGATGAAAACTGGACGGGACAACAATCTAAACTAACCTATGAATCAATGTTGAATTTGTTTCAGTATCGTTTAATAAATGATTGCACTCAGTAGCAACACCAACTTGTGAATCACTCTTGTAGTTGCGTAAAATTATAGGAATTGTTGCTTTTTGAGCACGACTGTTAATGTGATGATGATCTATTTCTTCCCGACGTAAAAGTCCTTTAACCATAACTTTAAACTACAGTCAGATGGCAAAGTCAATTCTTAAGCTGGCAACCTCCTCTTTACATTCCAGCCACTTCAACATGAAGGCTTAGAGCTCCGACGAATTTAACATGGATTTGTAGAATCAAGACTCGAACACGTGGATTGACTGAGACATCGTTCGGCATGAAACCAAAGCCATGATCCCTCGGCTACCGCGACCACAAATGTCATAAAGCTTCTTTGTCTTTCCTGCCTTTGAAGACTGGCGAGAATCGACGCAAATGCAATCATCTTCACGTGACTGAAATTCTTATTGATAGATTCCATTGTAAAGAGCCGAGTGTATTGTTCCTTGGAATACAATTTCGAGATAATAATTTTAGAGATTTCATTGTTTTTTTAATCGTTCTGGTTTTGAGGCCTATAACATTTTAACTGGCAAAACAAGCACAATCAAATAATTCAATTTAACAGGACAGTGGAATAGTTTGTTCTATCTATTCAAGTTTAATAATTTGGTGCAGATAGTATGCTTTACATTTTGATTTTATCATTGAGGTATTATTTCTCCTCAAAGTGACTGAGGGGTTTGTTTGATCCAGCATTGCCGATTCATTTAAACAGTTTAATGTATCTGATCGGAACGATATCAAATTAATAAACGAGCTAATACAAAAAGTTTAAAGTTTGTGTTTCACATATACAGATGGTTATCAAAGTAATGGAAACACCTTAGTTTTATAAAGAATACTTTATAGTATGGGGTATGACAGCCTTTGTCATGCAATACAGCTTATATTCTCCTAAGAATCGATTCATACAGTACTGAATAGTGTTTAGAGGAATATTGTACTGTTCTTCATTGTAAGTTCTAGGAGAGATGCCAGTGGGGATATCTATTCCATATTGAACTCTCTAAAATAGAACATAACAGTTCATTTGTATTGACGTCGGGTGGCTGTGCTTGCCAAGGTAGATGTTTAAATTTATCCTTGTGTACATCAAACCATGATTGGACAAGTCCCGCTGCATAGATAGGTGCATTATCATCCCGGAAAATTCCATCTCCTGCAGAAAACAAAGTTTGATTCATAGGATGGACCTGGTCCTGTTATAATTTCTCTATACTTCTCCCCAGTGATCCTTCCTTTCAGCGTTGCAATTGGTCCTGCAGAAGACCACGACTCGGCTGCCCATATCATGACAGATCCACCTCCATGCTTGACAGTTAGAAGGAGATAATCACGATCATATGCTTGTGCAAGTGTCCTCCAAACGTGAACCCTTTCTGTTGTCGGGAAAAGTGTGAAAGACGATTCGTCAGACCAAATAACTTTCTTCCACTTATCGTTGCCACGGTAGCCTAGTGATCAAGGCATTGGACTCGCGGCCGGCAGTTTCTTAGATTCGTAGGTTCGAGCCTTGATGGCACTGAAAACCCATCGTGTAGCCGGGTTTGATGCATGTTAAATCTATCGGGGCCCAAAGTCCTCCCATTGGCTTGGTGTGGAAGTTAGAAGAAGGGGCTACCAGCTCAGGTGTCGTCCTCGTCACTTGACCAAGGTTCAAAATTACAAGATCCGTCACCAATAGCCCTTGTGTTACTTCTAGCGTGATGTTAATAAAACCAAACCAAATTATTCTACTTATCAATCGAATAGGTTTTGTGAGTGTGACACCACTGTAGACGACGTTTGGCATTAACACCTGTGGCAAGTGACTTGGAAATTGATGCTCTGCCATAAATGCTCTGTTTATGAAGGTGCGTTCTAACTATAGTCATTGACCCTGGGGAATACTTATCCTGATTGTGCTCTGCGGTCACTTTTGCTGCAGTAGTTCGCTTTTCAGACATTACAATCCGCTTCAATACCCGTCAGTCTGCTTCACTGAGCTTCTCTTTCCGTACACTATTTTACTTTGCCACGCTTGTCTTGCCACGCTGTGTGTATGCTGTCATGACTTTAAACAACGTACCTCTAGAAACGTTTAAAAGTTGCGATGTTTCTTTCACACTTGCTCACGAAGTGCATTCAAAAATGTCACTTTTATTCACAGGTGTTTCCATTATTTTGATAACCACCTGTATATATATATATATATATACATACAGGTGTTCAGGAATCAAAGATATTCTAAGACAAAAATTAGAGAAATACAAGCCTGCGATAAAATATCGATTCCTCTTCCAGAGACAAAATGTTGCAGATGCATTTAATGTGATAAAAATGAGTCAAAGCATTCCAAGAAATGTTTCAGCTATGTTTGCTTAAGCTAACAATACACCTTCGGGAAAAAAAATTGAATTAACCTAAATTTTGCCAACTAATTCATATTTTACAACCTTATGGGGCCTCAAAATCAGAAAAACACTCAAGAAAAATTTTGTTTGTGTATATTTTCACTGTGAAAAAGGTATTTTATACGAATATGAACAAAAATCAAGATTTCCCCCCAAAAACACGATAACTGAAAGCCAAAAAAATATATTGAAATTTTGTTAGCTGAATAATACAGAATATAACCTTAATTATAGAATTGACTATTATTTTGGTAGTAGAGCTCACATATAGGAAGCTATGGTAGTTGGAGTTTCTGAGGACTAAAATTTTCTTTAAAAGTCATTGTTAATTCTCATTTCATTATAGTATAAAGAAATTTCTCAACATAAAATCTCGAGAATAGTCTTTTAAGAGTTCAATGTACAAGTATTTGATAAAATATATAAAAAAAAAATTTCAGGTTTATTGATGCAGAAAATTTTGAGATATTGTGTTTCGTTGTAAAGAAAATATAAGAAAAATTCATTTTGAGAAAAGGACAAAAAATAACATCAAACTCTAATCTGCTTACATGAAAATCACTTAGATCATTATTAAAATGAACCAAATTTATGTTGTTCACCATCTTGACTTTCCAAAAAATCATTTTTTTTTCTTTTTGAAAGTTCTTAAAATGTTTCTGTGCTTTTTTTGTCTTTGGATCAGCATTTCGTATTGATTTGTGAATTATTCGTTTGTCTGAATGCTTACATCACTCTAAAGTGAAAACCCCAAGACTTTCAATATTCCTCTTATTAAGAACTTTTAAACGGCCACTGAACTCTTCATTAAACTGAATAACTGCATCATATGATCCAAATTTAATAGTTTTGAGTGAAATGAATACCTCTTTCGGTATTACTTGACTAATTATTCCATTAAAGCATTAATTTTCATTCTGAGAGCGCTCATGCAAGTATTTACTCAAATTTTCTTTACCGCGCACATAGTTCTGAATATACTAATTTAATTTTATTTAAATTCTCATTTGATAAACCAGCATATTTTGCACTAGATTTTATTACATTCACCACCACCAGCTTTCTTTCCCCATTGGACATTGACTATGCACTGGTTTCTTATCATCTGACGCACAGTTATATAAAGTAGAAATTACATTTTGCTGCAAAGCATTTAAATGTTTGACATTTCTGCGTGTAGCAATTCCATAATAATTTTGAAGTCAGTCAATAAAATTATCAGTTAATTTTCTTTTACTTAACAGGCCTTTATTTTTTTTATTTTAATTTTCTCAAATGTGAGCCAAGTCTCTTTTGTACGTGGCCGATGCATTTAAATTTCATAACCATGTTTGTTCCATAGGTGTCTTTCGCACTCATGTAACCTTTTGAGTCACTGTGTCCATATTATTTGGTATATTGAAGTTCACGTTCTTTTTTCTGACAGATAGAAGAAATGTTAGTGATTTTCTAACAATTTCCATCATCGATAAAGATCCCGTCAAGTTACATTGACATGTGAGCAGCCTTAAATGAATCATATTCAATATTTCTTGGTATTTTCTGAAATTTTCTACATGTTGGATAGTAACAATGACATTACTTCTATGCCTAGTACTTTACCGCTATCGAATGATATTGCAACAATACACCCATTCACAGACGTATACCCTCTGCGCTACCATGCACCATCTATATAACGCTACATTTCAGTTAGTCAGATGAAAAAATTTGTTTTTCCCACTCTATTACAGTTGCAATTCTTTTTATGGATTCATCAGCTATTTCTGAAACCACTTTTAAAAGCTTTCTTTCTGATTTTTATATGTAGGTTTCTTCAATATAGGCAAATTTAATTTTGAGAGTATTTTAAAAGTACCTTCAAAACATTTGCCTATTTGCCGCATATTGTATACTAATCTGGAGCTTATTACAAGAGCATTTACTACTTTCTTTGAAAAAGCAAATATTATGAAAAAATCACAGCATTTACATTTTAGTGTAAAATGGGAGCACAATCCATATCTCGAATCATCGAATAATTCCACCTCCTCGGAAAAACATTTTGGGCAGTAAAATTAAGCAATGACATCAGAAATAAGTTCAAGGTCGAAAATTCAGTTTCTCAACACTGAACCAGACATTTTACGGTGTGGATAAACTGACGTTTTTCAACTTCGAGACATACCGAAACAGATGTTGAACTATTGCTATTTCTCGAAATTTTTTAAAATCTTTTGCCACAAACTAACGTTTACGCTTTCTAGTAATATTATAACCATATTTAAGGGAGGGGGAAACCAGAATAAAATGAAGGTATAGACTTTTTTACGCAGTTGAATCTTTCAGTAGGAAAATCAAATTTACTCATGTAAATAAAGTCACTAGAACAAACTTATTGCCATGTTTTATACATTAGGAAGGGGGGAATTTGTGTTTACAGATACATTTATTTTTATGTATTTTATTTCAAGTTCTGATTAATTATTTGTATATTAAGTACAATATTTCATATTAAATGCTCAGAAAGAAAAATGTAAACGAACATCTCGGATCACTTCCGGTTAATAGAAGAGCCTATCTTGTCAAAGAAATTCATGATGAAGTAATATTAAAACAGTTATAACTCAGCTTCTAAATAAGATATGAACAAAATTCAAACAGATTTTTCAAAGACAAAAGATTGAATTTTAATATGAAATCAAAAATAGAAAAACCAGTATTTTGACCAAAAATTGTCTTTTAATGGTGTATTACACCGCCTTCTGCTAATTGCCAAAGAACCCGATCGAAACTTGAAACATATAATCAGGCTAAAAATTGTTCCATTTTCATGCAAGTTTGTGATCTCGTAACTCATACATCTGTTTATGATGCATTATTCTTAAAATTTAGGAACATTAAAAAGTACGCTAACATATAAAGCATAAAACCCACTTAGCATTGTAGTATACAAGATGAAATGTAGAACACATTTCCCATCAGAGAAAAAGGACTGATTCAGATAGAAATAAGTATCATTGTAAATTAATTTGCCTTTTAAAAGCTAGTGAGAGCGAGAATTCCGAATGTAAAATTACTGATCAAGTCTTTATATGAAAAAGTGTTCCAATTTCGGGATCTATTATTTAACATTACGCGCGGGGGGAGACAGCTTTGAGCCACACAGAAATATCTTATAAATATTGAAGAGATAAATAATATGTAATGATACTTTTTCCCATTTTTTTACAGTATCTATTTATAATATGGATAATTTTCCCTAAAAAATACTAAATTCGTACATATAGTGTTATTTATATTAAACTAGGGATAATTAAAAATATATTTTAACTTTATAATAAAATAATGATACAATTAAGGAGTTCTTTAAATTGTTCTAAATAACTAACGAGTCAATTAGACTCAATGTTTTCACCTCCTGGCTAACCTCTAATACTGAATATTAATCCAATTATTTTAAAATTATTGTAGCTGACATTCCTTTTACTGGTATCTTATTCGCTTTAATTCTTTATCTGCAGGTCTTAATGAGTGCTATAAATGCAATCATTTAACCAAAGAGCGTCACTTTTCTATATGATGCAAGATCATTTATTGTTTCTTTCGCTCTTCCAATTTAAGAAAAACCAAAGAGATCGCCATTATTACCTTAATGAAGCGTAATAGTAATGATCAAAAGTAATCGTAGTAGTAATGGTCAAATAAAAGTATGATAGTCAGGTAAGATGATAATAGTAATGGTTATGAGTCTCTTGACTTATATAAACAATTCTTTTTTACCTTATTATCGTTTTCGTTTTTTTCCGTATTACGGCTTTCGACCATCATGAACAATGGACTTCATTCCATGATGACTATATGATGTATTTTCCATTGAAGGCAAAGTTAACACTTGTCATGTATTTATTGTTTTTTTGCACATTTAAACTCCAGATATAATATCGAATTAAATTTAATGAGGTAATTATGCGCTATCACTAATATTCTTACAAAAATTTGCACTCAGGTGTAGACCTCCTTTTTTTTTATTATTAAGGTATGAGAATCATGAATCCGAGGAACCTCTTGAGATGTTTATCTTATTAGTTTGATGACGTAACTTTCTTTTCTTTTTTCTTTTTAAATATTTATTTTTATCTTTTTAAAAATTATATATATATATATATATATATATATATATATATATATATATATATTTGAATTATAGATTTTATTTTTGTAGATTTCATTGCTGAACTTTTTTCCATCTTTTTTATCATTGAACTCTTTTGTACTTTAGGTATCCCAATTCAGCCTACCAAGTCGCAAAGGGAGAAGGCTGGTACCATGAAACTAGTTTAATCCCGCTTATTCGATTCTCAGCCCGAAATTGCTTTTTGACTCGCTGGGTTCCATATTTTCATATATTTCTTAATTTATCTTTACATTTCTTTCTGGCATTTTGTCTTTTAAAATATTTTAAATTATTCTTACATAAATTATATATATTTATATATATATATATATATAACTTCATTTAAGAAACATCCACCCATTAACACTGATAAAGCCTTGGAGGTGCCAATGCAATCATTGGTGAACATTGTGGTATGTATTTTAGTTAATGTGGGATGGGTATTGTGAATGATTTCATTATTGATACCACTTGGACTCAACGACGTAATGTATTGTATCTTTGTGGAAGAGGTATAATCAGAATTATTTGATTATCTACCAGTTGCATTTTGAACCGCCATGTGGTTTCAGCACGACGGGGCACTAATTTATTTGAATAACAATCCCTTAACTGCAGCGTATATCTCAGAAAGAATTCTTCAGGTACGGAAAAGTAAATTATTGCTTAATTTTGGTTACTATATCAACTGATTAATTGTTTATTAACATCTAACTTAGAAGCAACATGAAGATTATTGACGATGGACTTTGCAATGTGTTAAGAAATTAAATATTAATGATGAATTTAGAAACAAAACGAAGACTATTGAAGAAGCACCTTGTCATTTTGAACCTCGGTCAAGCGAAAAGTATGTCACCGGAGTTAGCACCGTGATCCCCATAACCATGACAAGTCAACGTTTGAGCCCCAACAGATTTAACGTGCATCAATCTCATTATACAGCAGACCTTTTTTTAAGGATTAGAAATCACGACTCGATGGAAACAAGTTCTGTCATGAGCTTACGACTATGACTAATTTTATACTGCGGCCACATGACACACGCTTACCACAATGACTAGATCACAAAAATGTCATGCAACAGAATATGGAATAACTAAAAAGCTTTCATATTCACGTCATGATCCACAAAACAAAGAAGTGTTATGAAAACAGGATTAGGCCCTGAAAATTTTAAAAAATAACTACATCATTTTATATGTTTATTAAAAAAAGATAAATGAATGTAACTAACATTAATTTTAACAGCTTTTTTCTCAATGATGCTAATCAACTTTCATAAGGTAACCAATCGTCCTCTTTTAGAAAGGACAGGCCTCCTTTAGTAGGTTCTGTCCTTTCTCGAAAAGTATCCTCCATCCTGTCCTCCTTTTCGATATTTTAACATTAATATGTTAATCACCGTATTTAGAGATACCGCGCCAAACTGTTACGCAAATGTTGAATACAAAAAAAAAAAATCAGGATATTCAAAAAATTTAAGGTTTGCTCTAGCACCTGCTATAGAGCATATTTTATGTTTATTTGAGCCACCCCGTTCATTTTTTTAAGTTTAAACAAATGTCCAAATATTCTTGAATATTTTTTCAATTATTAATTATCGGAGATATTAATGCATTTTGTTCATAATAAGGCATCTATTTTCCGCAAAATGATTCAAAAGATTGAAGATGAACATATTTCAGCTACAGAAATTAGTCTTATTTTGAACGAATTTGACCTTCAATACAATTCACGATGCGAAAAAAAAAAGTTTATTCTTTTAATAAAAAGAAAATTGCCAAACTTAAACGAATCAAATCTGAGCATAACGAAAAAGTGCACCAAAGAAGTGCAAAAGTCTTATCAAACATGTCTGAAACAAATATTACAGAAAATGACAGTTATTAATAGTGTTTGTTGACTTCATCTCAAGTAAATTGGGCAGACATTGAAAATTGAGTGGAGTTTTTATCGAAAGAAATGACTGATATTAAAATCGATTACAATTGCAGTTTGAAGAAGTTGGAAGATTGAATGTATATTTAAATTCTGATAAATCAGAACAATGGTTAACTAATAAATTAAATAAACAAAATCCAAATGTTGAAATAGATACAAGATGGGTAGAAATATTTAACTATTTAAAAAATAAACACATTCCATGAAAATTTAGTTATTTTTGTTAAATTCTAGAACTAATGCCGCAGTTGAAAGATTTTTTCTATTGGTAATGACTTTTGGACAAGTGAGAAATCAAGATTTAATGTTGATAGTCCAGCAGCAGCACTTACCGTAAAATTCAATATGAAGGATATTTCTTACTACGAACTTTCCTATATATTATTAGAAAATGGTATATTGACAAAAAGTATTCATTCAATGGACAAGTCCTCGTTTAATTAAGTAATTAAAAGGAATGTGAGCAAAATTAGTGTATTTTTATTTGAATTAATAAAATATTTGATTTACTTACGCTGTACCTTTTTCTTAAATTTATTCGTCATTCTCTTCATTCTAAAAAAAATAGAACTCTCCCTACTGTGCTAAGTATGTATGCTGTTTAGAATAAAATGTTGAATTCAAATAATGTTCTAGGGTTAGCTTTTTATATTCAAAAGATATTTGTAGATTCAAAAGCGTTTATCTAGAAAGGAAGATTTTTTTCCTTTTTCCTCTCTTCTTTTTTCTGCTTAAAAAATTGTATCGTATTCCTTTTTATTCCTATACTAAAAATGTTTTCTCGTTGTTCTTTATCTTTGCCGTTTATATTACCGTTTGTTTTCTGAAACAAACATGTTTGCTACTTCACCATGAGCGCTTCCGAAGTTTAATAAAAAGACTTCGTTATTCAAAGAGCTCAATAATCCAAACACCACATCACTTACTTTGTTCTTTTCATCCATCTCGAGGAAGTTGAGTCTTTCTTTTAAAGAACAAATCCATTTTCAAAACTGTATTCTTTGATCTCGTTTTATTGGAATTTTTTCGTTAAATCACAAATAAATTTCAATAAAAATAGCAAATAATACTAATAAAACAATGTTGTTTTTCCAAAATATGTTTGGAAAGAATTTGGAATCTATAGTTGAGTCCTAATTCGAATAAATTTAAATTGTAAATATCAAAATGGTTATATGTACTCGCATGAATTATTAAATAAATAAAATACCTTTAGAAATATTATGTATTTTTTTTTTGTAATAAACGCAAATATTTTATAGTTCTATTTAAAAAATTTATATCTTTATTCCAATTATGTAAAAGTAATTAATTTAGCGGGTATAACGAAGTACCTTCAGATCATAGGTTAAATCTGTTAATGCCTTATAAATAAATAAAAAAATTAGTTATAATTATTCTTCTTCAATTTTTAATGATTGATTATTTACGTCACACTCAGAAGCAACCCGAGGGCTATTGCCTGCTGACCTCCTAATTTCATGACGTCACAAACGACATCATCGTCAACTCGTTACAATCAATGTAATGAGAACCACTCTTAATTTAGCTAATCTCTCTCCTAATTTCCATACCATATCACTTTTTGACCTAAAAGATTTAATGTACATCATCTCGAATGATGATGTACATTAAATCTACAGATGACGAATCTTTAGTGGAACCAGGTTTCGAACTCATAAGCTCATGACCATGCTACTCGGTTACCACGATTTATAATTCATCTTCAAAGAAATGTTTGTATAATCGTCCAATTTATTGCAATCTATGAATCAGGAGCTTGAATAGATTGGAATGAAATGTGTTAGGGAACAGGGTTGTATTTTAGTTTCAAACACACAATAGAAAAAAAATTCTTAAGCATTTGTCATAATTTTATAGATAAATAATTTCTAATTAAGACACAGATTCTTTATGTAAAGATACGTATACAACTTACTATCCTAGTACATTAACTTACAGTGAATGTGAATGTGGAGATAGAGACTTATGTTGCAAGAGCCATCTCGACTTGCACATACGATTATATATGCAAGCTGTCGTGGAGATTCATCTCCTGTCGAGTTTTCAACTATCACAAAGGGAATTAACTCACTGCTGAGATTGGAATAGCATTATTGGCTTTCCTACTGTTCACGAGTATCAAGGCGCCATTGTTTCTTATACCTTGTGATCTTAATGGCTTGCGATTGATTCTTCCTTTCTTATGGATCATTAAAAGTTTGCGAGGAAATTAATTTCAAGGAACAAAGCTAGCTAGAGTATAAGCATCTTTAAGAAGAAATAAACATTCGTTTATGGGGAGATTGCTTTACCGCACATGTAAACATCGTCGTATTTTTTTGAAACATAAAACCATCTCAAATTTATGGCATAATTAATTTCTTATATATATATATATATATATATATATATATGGTATTCGCTTTTGTCCTTGAAAAATGATTCAGAAGCCTCCGTTATGTGGAGATAGACAAACCGCTCTGGGGCGGGAGAATTAGAAGAAAATTTTGTAACAGATTAAAGGCTCCGTAGCGTAGGAGCAGTATCATTAAGCCTCTCTGAGAGCGTTACGACCGGTTTGATCCTAGAATAAAGTTATTGTTATATTTTAAATGTCGTAAGTCATCTCACTACATCTCCGAACCATAAGAGGGAATTAACGCAGCTGATAGTGTATAGTGAGTTTTGAGTTTGTTCCAATTTTGTGAAAAATCTGCTATTATTATTTTGTGAATCGTAATGGCTTTCTTAATAAGAAAAAGGAGACTTGCAATATGTCGCTCGAAAAATGGACATCGAGAATAATCCAGAGATTCAATAGTTATATTGAAGAATGCGATTTTGAAAAATTAATACTATGAAGAATTTGAGAGAATAATGGCAGTAAGAATAATTGAAAACAGGATTGAAAGTGAAGAAAGTGAAGAGCAGAAAGAAGAAAAAAAAATCTACAAGATGATAGAGATAAAAAGAAACAATAAAATGAAAGAGATGTAAAAACAACAACACAATTATTTCATCTTGTTGTTTTCTTGTTGTTTATGCAAGGAATTGAATTTGAAACCCAAATATTAAAAAAAGAAACCAGTCTTTTATTGAAAAATTTGAGACAAAAGCTGAGAGACCATAAATGTAAGTAGCCAACTACTATGTAAAGTGATCATGGCGAGGTAAAAAAAAAGTAAGTTATAAGCAATAAAGAAAAAAAAAACTATATTGGAGTGCAAAAAGAAAAACGAGTTTGCCACAAGAAACGATTTCAACATAATGTGCTTAATTTTGAATTGAAAAAAAGCATGAAAGATTCGCGAAATGAAGCACCATTAGTACTAGAGAGTCAACATTAAATTTTAAAAAATTCCTAACTGGGAGAGCTATAAGCCTTTTGGTCTTTGATGTTCTGAATGTTGTAATTAATTTCACTATAATTCCTAACAATAAGTGGTCATATTATATATATACATATACAATGATTCACATTAAATTTGTAATAATTTAACTGAACAAATAACTTAATTTTCTTTTCTTTTCTTTCTTTTTTTTTCATTTTCTTATTCAAAAGTAACGAGCTCATTCTTAATTCTTGATCCATTTCCAAATTATCCTTTAGTTTATGCGATCACGCGCTAATAAAATCTGTTGAATCTGCTTTACCGAAATTTTAAATCTGTCAGAAATAATCCCTTCAAGACTGCTAGACGACAGGGAAATCCCACTGATTCTCATCCTGTTATACCAAGTTATCTGGAATTATTCCTATTTAAAATAACATGCACGGCAGAAAATTCGCTCTCTTCTGCTCAATTCTTTTGTTATCTTGAAGGCGAAGCTCTGCCTCTTGCTTTATCCATTTTTAATTTGAAAAAATCTCTGATATTGATAGCTTCTACCTCACAGGAAAAATGAGTAAGCAAACATTTAAAGCGAAAAAATGACTATTCATTTTAACCCGGGATTATTAATGAATTTTTACTCATTGATTACAGAGTGTTATATACTCTCATTGCATCAAGAATTAAGAGTGGGATTGTTACGAAATTTGGTATGAAGGTACGTGTCAGGTAGATATGTAAATGATTAGAAATGCAGTGTGATTGCGCATTGCGTAATACCTCCATAGGGAGTAGAAATCATTTTCCATGGATCATAAAACAAGTAAGCAGAGCTTATTTGTGTGTCTTTATTCTGTTGCAGAGAGATGCCTTTTTAACTAGAGATGCCATTATGCCGTTATCGAAGACAATATAAGCGGCTGTCAGAGTTCGTCAGGGGAAGAATCATAGGGATGATGGAAACCACCTGTCAGCTCCGCGAGTATCTCGCCGCCTAAGCCGTTCTAACTTAACTGCGATGAAGTTTTGGTACCAGTAGATAAGAGAGAGGTCTGTTACACACGGCAACTAGGCTCAGGACGCTCTCGGCAAACCAATAGTCGAGAAGACCGTCACATCATATGACATGCAAACTCTTTCTTGATGCTCAAATTTTTGTGACAATGAGTATCTCTCTGTGTGTCTGTGTCTGTGTGTGTCTGTCTGTGTCTGTGTGTGTCTGTCTGTGTCTGTTCTCTCTGTGTGTGTGTGTGTAGAACGGTGATGGGAGATGGTACATCACGAATCTACACTGGTTTGCTCTTACGCAAAGGGCTGGTTTGTCTAGGAGAGTAATTCCATTACCGGATTCTATGATGACTTCGTAGCAATTCAATAATGATGCATGAAGTTGTTTTACTTCGTTTATTAGAAGAAGAGATGGAGGAAATATATTTACACATGCTGCTATGTATAAGTTGACATATTTCTAATAACTTGTTCTTCTGATAAAGATAGATGGTTGTCGCGAGCGCTCAATTATTGTTATATAGTTTATTAAACTACGATTGGCAACGCCAGTCGAATTCAGAGAAAGAAAACAGAACTTGAGAACATTACGATACTGCGAATGTGTCGAATTCGAATTGCTATCTAGAACGATAATTCACCCCACCTTCTGATTTGAACTATTTGCCTTTTTGTGTGTATTCGTCCAAGTCATTAATAAGCTGTTGAAAAATATTGAAGCTCTCCCAATCCTTCTAATGAAAACCTTTTAGACAGAACAATGGTTGCCCGATTTTATCCCATATCGGCGATGGGCGTTCGAAAGCGCCCTGGCTTTCGGAGTTCACCTTCAACGAAGGAAATGTGAAGAAAAAAGAGAAGCGGAAAGAGGGGGAAACAGAGAGAAAACGAAAGGTAGTTCAGTTTTGTTCAGGAATATAGGGAGGTGCACGAGCTCACTTGACACAGATTCGTGGTGCCATCTATCGAACTGGTTTTACCATCTATCGATCATCTGAGGAACTGGTTTTACAGTGCATTTGAAAATACTATTAATACTTTGATAATTAGATGGAACATCCTACACACTATATATATATATATATATATATATATATATATATCGAGCAGGCCAGAGAAGGGCATAAATATAGCAGAGGCAGTCCTACGAAAAACACTTGCTGTATATGAGAGAACAATGTTCTAATGAAAATGGCTGCTGGGAGCCCTACTATGAGTGGCAACACGTATTGCTGAAAAAAGTCTCGAAAGTACCTCTGAACTGTCCTGGTGCCATGGATCACAACATTAGAGGTGACCGTGTTTCATTTGCTATGGCACACAGTTGTGAGATTGGTGTGCTGCTGTACATTTTAAGGCAGGATTGAGGCATAAGGCATGTGTAAGGCAGGATTGTGGCATTCACCACGTGCCTATACCCACGTACACAATTGTCATCATTGTCCAAATTAAATCTGGATTCCTCGCGAAAGACGACCTGTTTCCATTCGGATGCAGTTCAGTCCCATCGAACGCGACACCACTCGAAACTTGGGCGACAGGGAGTGGGTGTCAATGATAATACACATGATGGGTGCCATGATAGCAACTGTCCTTCAGCCAGGCGGCTTGCGATATTACAGACTGACGCAGAGGCCCGTAATAATGGTTCTGCTTGTGTAAAAATGGTGGGCAATGAGATACAGTTGGCCCTATGCTTGCGTATCATGTGATGTAACGGTCTCCTCGAATCTTGATTTGACGAGGGCTTCATGAGCCTGGTCTCCATGTAACAACCTTTCTCTTGTCCACTGGCCTCAACATCTCCTCACAGTTAACTCATTATGACCTAGGAGGCGAGTTACACGCCGAGCTGATAATAAGAAATTGTATATGAACAGATTGTCTTGGGAATCAAAAAATACATCATATTTTTTACTCTAAAGTTGCTTGGAATCGATGATAAGAAACTAAGACAATTCAGTGCAGAGAGTTTAGCAGTCTGTAATGATAAAGGGTCGGAAGGTACGGAAGGATGGGTCAACATCTCTAAAACAACTAGTTTATTTAACAATCTAAACTGCTGTTTGTAGAAAATGCAACACCATGAAGGAATCATCAGAATCAAATGAAATTCGCAGCAAATGTCAATTATAGGATATTATGCAAATTAATAAAGTTTCAGAGCCATCGCGCGTGCGCGGCGCGCGCAGCGCCCTCTGAATTGATGCTGAAAGCGTATAAATAAAGTGCTGTAGCGGGACGTTGAAAAAAGTCTATGATTATTTGTTAGTGGCAAACGTTTAGTGAGACCTGAGTATGCCTCCACGACGGAAGAATAAGAAATTCAAGCAACTTACGGAGTTTGAACGAGGGAGGATAATCGGCCTTCGAGAAGGAGGATTTTCCTATCGCGCAATAGCAGCTCGTATGCAGCGGAACAGTTCCACAGTGATGCGAGTTTGGAAGCAGTGGACCGACGAGCACCGAACAACTCGAAAAACAGGCACTGGACGACAGAAGGTGACGTCAGAGCGCGATGATCGACACCTGCTCCGCATGGCGGTGAATGATCGCACAGCTTCCTCCAGGCAGCTGGCAGCACGTTGGTCTACTGCTACAGGTGTACAATTGTCGGCTTCGTCAATTCGTCGTCGTCTGCTGCGCCGTGGATTGCGTGCAAGGGTGCCTTTATTCAGGATTCCCCTCACGGCGAATCATCGACGGCTGCGTCGGCAGTGGGCTCTTGAGCACAGAGACAGGCGAGCTGATTGGCACCAAGTTGTCTTTTCAGATGAATCACGCTTCAATTTGTGGACCCATGATGGCCGTGTTCGTGTTAGACGTTATGCCGGTCAACGCTGCCTTCCTGAGTGTATTATTGAACGACATAGTGGTCGAACACCCGGAGTTATGGTCTGGGGTGTGATTTCGTATCATGGACGATCCAATTTGATACGAATTGAGGGTAATCTCAATAGCAACAGGTACGTCCGTGAAGTGCTACAGCCCGAAGTCGTTCCTTTCCTTCAAGGCATCCCTGGAGCTATCTTTCAGCAGGATAATGCACGCCCACATGTTGCGCGGACTGTTCGAGACTTCTGTTCAGCACAACGCATGCAACTTCTTCCTTGGCCTGCTTATTCACCGGATATGTCGCCTATTGAGCACGTGTGGGATATGGTTGGTCGGCGTCTCGCTCGTGATCCGCGTCCTGCAGTTTCCAAAGACGAACTTTGGTTGCGCATACAAGCGATATGGAATTCTCTTCCTCAAGCAGATATTCAACATCTGTTTGACTCCATGCCACGTCGTATAGCAGCACTTATTGCAGCGCATGGTGGCTGCACCAAATACTGATTTCGGACGCTTAATTTGTTTCTTTTGTTTTGAAAATTTCATCATTTATTTGTATCAGTACAAGTCGTTTCTGCATTAAATTTCATTTGATTCTGATGATTCTTTCATGGTGTTGCATTTTCTACAAACAGCAGTATACAAATCTATCAATCTACAGAACAATTTAGCTAGAAATATATCCTATTTCTCTCCCTCTCTGAAAGCTTATGCAATATATATATATCAGTCTTAATTAGCATGATCACGTTCTCTTCTTCGGAGAAAGCATTCTAATAAAAATAATTTTCTAAAGACTGAAAATTCCCCTAGAGGACTGCTAGTGACAAGGTCGCGGATAGACCCATCACAGCCCCCTCCGTTAAGAAAACGTGATTTATTTGAGGGTGTTAACGACCCGATAGAAATTACGTTAATAAATTTTAATATACTTAAATAGCTAACAACTTTAACATTTTTACAATCCTTTTCATTTTACAATCTTCACTGTTGAGTCACTTTAGGGCCGAAATCTATTCCTGCTCCTCGTTGTTTTTACTCCTCCGGCTCTTGTCAGATATGGACTTGTCCTTCCTGTTGCCGCTTACCTCTCGCTGATGCGCAATCTGTTGCGTAGGGGATATGGACTTGACCTCCCAGGCAGGACTTGTCTGTCTGTGTCTGTCGCTCCTCGAGGTGGACCTGAACTGAACTTTTGCACAGGACTCCACTTTCGTCAGCTGCTTCTCTCCTGGTCATCTTTCTTGTTCCTGGTCCTAATGGAAGTGCTACTGGAATTGGTCTCTTTCTCCACTTGCAGCTCTCACGAGGTCGTCTTTTAACTTCAATATTCTCAACTAATGAAGAAGGAACACTACGCTTTCACCAGTTCAATCTCTCTAGTGGCCTCCTTTCAATCTGATGTCGTTTTTCCTTATTATTGCAAGATTCAATCGACCCTTCACTCATCATTCTCTTACCTCGCCATGGTTCTTTTTTAGAGGTTTCATCCCTGTCTAGACCTTTGCTACCCTCAGTTTCTACCTGTTCTGCCCTAGACCTTTCACCATCCAATCCGTCTGTCTCCACAACACCTTCATCCCTTTCTCTTGGGTGATAAATCCGTACCTGATCTACATTCACCGTTATCGGTTTACCCCCTTTCCAAATAACCACATTGTTATTCTCAACCTTCATCACCTCATAAGGTCCTTCAAATTTAGGTTTAAATTTACTCACAATCCTCTTCCTTGCCGTGCACATAGGATGTGTCTGCACCAATACTAAATCCTTTATCTTAACAATAACTTCTCGTCTTCTCTTATTATATTTTGCCCATTCTGTTGAATCTCAGTATTTCGCCTAGCCTCTTCAAATAATTTCTCAATATTACCACACCCTAAGTCTGTTCCTCCCGTTACCATCACCAACTTCTGAAATGGAGTTATTATTTTTCGACCTAAAAATAGTTCTGCAGGAATTTTACCAGTTATCTCGTGCACAGCCGTTCTTATCGCATAGGCGAACTCTTTGAGAAATTGATCCCAATTCTCGTGATTTTCTTCTACATAACTTTAAATCATCTGTAGAAAGGTACGGTTAACCCTCTCTGTTTGGTTCGACTGCGGTCTATACGCGACCGTTTTAATGTGCTTTATGTCCAACCTTTGGCACATGTTCTCAAAAACCTCGGAGATAAATGGGGATCATTATTACTAATCATTTGTATAGGCGCTTCATAAGAAGATATGTAATTTTCAAATAAGGCATTCACAATAGCTTTAGCTGAGGCTTTTCTTAAGGGTACTATCTCGACCCACTTTGTAAAATTATCAATTATTACTAAAATAAATTTATATCGTTCCGTCTAGAAGCTAGATACGGGCCTAAAAAATCTAACGAAACCCTTTTATTTGGATAATTAGTTACAATGGGTATTAAAGGACCAGCTGGTAACGCGTTTCTATAATTAATTATCTGGCACAAATCACAGGTGAAAATATATTTATATATATATTTGCGCATATATGGAAAATAACACGAATCTCTCATTCGTAAATAAGTTTTCCCTTTCCCAAGGTGTCCAGACATTGGATTGTCATGAAACTCGGGCATAACATCCATTCGCAGAGAGTTTGGGATGTAAACTCTTAATTCTTTATGAGTGGACTGATATTTTGCGTAAAACAGCAAATTATCTATCAGCCGAAAATCATGGGACCAATTCTCGCAGACTGCCGCGCTACCTGAGCTATCCTCGGGATTTTCTAAAATTCTATAAATATGACCTAATTCGGAATCATTCCTCTGTTCCTCAATAAGCTGCTCCCTAGATGACCACACTAACGATCGAATAACCGCACAAGATATCTTAGATTCAGCTATGCTCTCTACCGGATTTCTCGATAACAAATCTGCCACCACATTCTGAGTTCCTGGGCGATGTTCCCATTCTACATTGAACTCTGATAACTTAAGTGCCCACCTTACCATCCTGCTGGACAAATTCTTACCATTCGTCAATTTTGTTAGCGCTGTGTGGTCTGTAATAACTTTCACCGGTAGTGACCCTAGATAGGTCCGAAACTTATTTAATGCCCAAATGACCGCCAAACATTTTCTTTTCGTAACCGTATAATTCTTTTCAGCTGTGCTCAATGCCCTGGACGTGAATGCAATAGGTCTCTGTTTCTGCGTCAAAACCTCACTAACCCCTACATCACTCGCATCAGTATACAACACAAACTGGCTTTCAAAGTCTGGGAGCTTCAATACTGGTGCTGGAGCCGCGGTAGCCTAGTGGTCAAGGTCGTAGATAGCGGCTGGCGGTTTTCGTTCAGTCGCGGGTTCGATCCTTGGCCACCAAAGACCCGCCGTGTAGCCGGGGCTGATGCACGTTAAATCTGTTCAGGGCCCAAAGTCCTCCCGTTGGCGTGGTGTGGATGTTAGGAGAGGGGGGTGCCAGCTCAGGTGTCGTCCTCGTCACTTGACCGTGGTTCAAAATTACGAGGTCCGTCACCAATAGCCCTCGTGTTGCTTCTAGTGCGACGTTAATAAAAACTAAACTAAAACTAATCAATACTGGTGCTTCTGTCACTGCCCTTTTTATCTCCTCAAATGCTGCTTGTGTTTCCACAGACCATAAAAATTTGACTTTTTTCCTTTTAAGTGCATATAGTGGCTCACATTTTTCTGCATAATCCCGAATAAATCTTTAATACCAACCAGTCATTCCTAGAAATTTTGCCACTTCCCGTGCATTTTTCGGAGGTTTCATCTCGGTGATGGCTTTCACTTTCGATTCATCTGTTCGAACCCCTTCGTGACTTATCAATAGACCTAAATATTTCAACTTTTCACATGCGAAATGGCACTTTGCCTGATTCAAAGTCAAACCTGCTTCCTGCGACAATTTAAAAACTTTTTTCGATCTATTGTATTCATTGTGAGAAAAAGCCATTGAAAATCTCGCATATATAAAGAGGACAAAAAATGCAGAGGCTTATTTCAAAGGATATATTTACAGCAAGGAACACCACTGTGAGGAAAGGCACTCTGAAAATGCTCATTTCTTTACAAAACCTAATGTACTGTTAGAGCTCGAACTATGAACGTAAAAAGACCTTTCCCTAGCGTAAAAAAGATATCATTCATATTTTCTGAAGTATCACAGGCTTGAACAAACTCTCAGCAAAAAAAAAATTTTTTTTCATTACTCGTATTTGCATATGCTATCACTCTGTGTTATCGAGCACTGAATTATACCACCTTGAGTTTACTCAGACTTGTCCGCACACCGATATATGAAAAGAAAAAAAGGGAGCAAAAAATCACTTCTTAACACAAACAGATTCAGAGTGGTTTTTTGAATGTCTCAGCATTTCAGAAATTAATATAGTTTAGTTCAGTTTCTTATTAACGTTGCACTAGAAGCAACATAAGGGCTATTGGTGACGAACCTCGTAATTTTGAACCACGGTCAAGTGCCGAGGATGACACCTGAGCTGACATACCCCTCTCCTAACCACGTCACCACGTCAACTGGAAGACTTCGGGCCCCCACCAATTTAACGTGCATCAGCCCCGGCTACACGGTGGGTCTTTGGCATCCAAGGAACGAACCGGCGACTGAACGAAAACCACCGTTCACGAATCCGAAACCATGACCACTAGGAAATTCATATCCTCAGGAAATTATTCATTTTAAAAGTCAAGTTGAAGTGTTTATAAATAGTAAGGGTTAGAGAGAACTTTTCAAACATTTAAATGATATGGAATATCTACAATATTAATTTTCGTCGTTGTATAACTTTGAAATATAAAGCTTTTAATTTAAAATTAAATGGGTATTACACAGATGCGTGTTTGTGCTGTAAAAGTCTTGGAATATTTTAGAAAAGTTTAATATGTTAATCCCTATTCTTCCACCATAGATAAGATAGTTTACTTTTAAAAATCTATTAGCGGATTTATTAAACTTAACTAAGTGTTTCATTAGCGTGATCATCCTTTTCAGATTCAAAGGCGAGACAAATAATCGCTTAATTTCGAGGAACAAAACTAAATTAAGGCTTCTTTAGTGCTTTGTTTTGTTTTTCTTGGAATTTTTATTGTCGTTTCTCAACTTGTTCCTCCTTCCTCTTCAACGATCTCTCAACAGCAATTCATGAGGATTAGAAAGTTAATTGTTTGAATTTCCTAATTCGAATTTCTTAGTGAATTTGATTCTAGTAATTCTAGTAATGCCTTATAATAATAGGCATAATTTATTTCTATAGCAATCCTTAATTGCAGTCAAATGCTGAGATTTCTTTTTATTTAAGCGTAATGAAGCTGAAAGAAACTCTTATCGTCATCACAAAAGTTATGAAGTCATAGTCACCTGACAAATGCAATCACGTGATTCCAATTAATTAGTTTATGAGCTTCACTCTACTGCTATTCACTCTGCTACTATTTGCTAAAAATATTAAGACATAAGTAAGAAATATACGCTTGATTTAAAAATACTTATATTATTTAAGAAAAAAATAATAAATACCTTTTTTGTTATTGAAGTAATTTTGGGAGAAAATTAATCATAGCCCAAATATAACTGATTATTAAATATGAAACTATATAGAAATATTTACTAATATAACATCCATACGAGAATAAAATCAGTTTTGCTTTCAGTGAAAAACACGTGATTGCTTAGATCATGTGAACTTCAATGCGTGTGTATGAGTGTATTGAGCCCATTTTTTTCTCATTCACGACTTACGTTTTTTTAGGTTAGTGCTCTTTCATTATTACAAAGAGAATTTTCGAGTCGAAAATAGAGCTCTAATTGTAGCATTGAAATGCCTATATTTTGAACGAATAAAAATGCTTTGAACCGAACAATTTTATTATTGAATGTACTGATACATTTTTAATTCATTCTTTTTGCGACGAAGGAAAAGAATTTGTTTCGTAATCTTACGCAAAAATAAATGTAAGGAAGTGAATTTAAGAAAATGCAACAAATGTGTTTGACCAGAACATAAAAATAGACATTATTAGCAAAGTAAATTTTCTATTGTTCTAAGAAAAAAATTAATAAAATTAATGGTTAGAACTTTAATATATATATATATATATATATAATATTCTTAAATCGTGCAATGTTTGAATCACTTGGAGAAAACTTTCAAATTCTTCAAGATATTCCTGGTTTTACAGATGGTATACTATTTTTAGACAATAAAACCTAAATTTAATCCTCCAATATTCCTTGTTTCTTATCTTCTCCGATGTCAGATGCTCAATTGTTCATTTCAAGTATATACAATTCTGCAAGAATTCAATTTCTAAGTCAAAAATTCATTTCATGATTACCCTATCATTTTGATCATAAACTCTATACACTAGGGATTGCACAATTGGTGAACCTCAAAAATTCTTAAATAAGAATAATTTCAAAGAAAACTAAAAGATGTAATAAATGTATCCGTAAACATACTAGTATATCATTCTTATAAGTTCGATGCCTTCCATTCTTTTTCTAACGTCGTACAAATGAATTTGTAAATGATAATGATCTTTCTCTAAATTGAGACGAAAAAAATATTTTTTCTTCCTCATTCTGAAGGCATAAATTCATTCCGAAACACTGGTTTTTCTCATCTTAAATAATTATTGGATAAATTCTCGCAATTCATATAAATAATTAATGACATCCCTTTCTTTTTGCCTCTTCTCAGAACTCACTAAGTTCCAATGGAGTTGTTAACACTCTTCCACAAAATGATGGATATGTGCATTCATTGTCTGCCACAAACCTGTCTCTTAGAGTTATTGATCAAGTGGTAAAGAGAAAAGAATAGGTATGATTTTATCACGCATTTTGATGTACAGTCAGTTAAAAAAATAGTTAGTCTCTGATAATTTTCACAATTTTCATCGCAGACGAATGGAATTGGCATACCATTGTTGATTCATTAAAGAAGAAATTAAATTATTGAGTAATTTGATTAACTAATTGACGTCGTTATCATAGATAATAAACTTTTAAAACAGAACTCTTACCCATTATGGATATCATTTCTTTTCTCTTTTGTATATCTAATTTCTTACCACGAAAAAAATCAAAAAATGTCATCTCCTAAAGTACTGCTCAACAGTTTCCAAGTTACAAGGTTTCAAAAATGGATAATTTTGAGTTGAATGGACTCCACAAAAATTTAAGGACAAACAATTTTCTATACAATTCTTTTAAAACATGTTTTGTTTTGTACTCAAGATTTTGTTCTCATTGTTTGCCTGTGATTAAACTAACTGAATACGTGGGTTCCCCTTGGCTTTTGATTTGAGCCATTGTTCATTAACATATCATTTAGAAGCAAAACGTGGGTTTCTGCTAAAATGACCAAGTAGACCGAGCTCACTCAAAGAGTCTAGAGCTACAAACCGCCGCCTCCGGGAGACAATCACCTCACCCCTGCCGCACTCAGCATTTATTGGTAAAAAGAATTTTTTACAATGTTTTTACAACAATAAAGAGTAAGATATAACAGTACGTGTTGGAGCAACGAACATAAGATAATACATAATTTTGAAATTCAAAAGAAAATAAAAGCTAACAATTTGTTTACTGAGTAGAACGTCATAGGTGTAATATTTCCAATTTCTCATTTTCCTTCTCAATTTTTTGGAATGCGTATCACTCTGTATTCTATTGACGTCATGATTTCCTGCTAACAGTGGATTTTGACAATATGATTCACGACCGTAGTTAGTCGGGCGGCGTGGGCGGCCACATCTTTTGTACAAATAGCGCGCATAAAAAGAAAAATCGATGTATTCAGAAATGAAAAACTAGACAAATTATATACGTATACACAAGATAAACAATTATTAGTATAAATAAGAAAAGAAAAATTGATAATTTAGAGATGTAATCAAATATTGAAACAATCACGAATTTTGTTAGGCACTTTTACGAGTCGTAAGAAAACAGGATTTAAGCTTAAAATGCAAGAAAAAGTATTATCACACACGGACTTCAGCCAAATAGGTTTCGCTTCAATAATACGACAGTTTAAATGAAAATCTCTGGTAAAAGAGCAAGAGAAAACGCAGTGGCCATCTTCTCCAACAGAACCACAGGAACAGAAATTTGTATTTTTTAATTAAAGCAATTTAAATAACTAATGAAGGGACCATGACCAGTTAAGAGGCGATTAGGAAAAAAAATTCAAATTTGATCTTGGAATATATGATTGAACATGAATACTGATATAATTAGTTGACCATCAGAATTCGAAGTCAGAAAGAGAGAGAAGCTTATTTTTTTAAATCTTAACTATATTAGACAGAGGGGCAGGGACATTCCTTCCCTCATCATTAATGACAGCAAGCTTTGCAAAGAAATCCACGATTTCGTTATAATAGACTCCGACGTGGGCCCAAAGCCAGTGTAAGTTGTAAAAATCAGAAGAAGTTATTATTTTTTCTTTAATGGTATTAATAAAAATCGATTTATTTCTGGTACTGAATTGTATTGAAAAATTGACAAACTTCTCTGAAAGTTTGAAAAGTTAGAAAAAATATGTTTCCAAATTTCATACTCTAAAAATTCAATATCGGGAGTCTTCCCACTACTGAGATTTTTAAATACTATTGATACCTGAAAATCACCGAAGGAGGCGAAGATTCCTCAGAATCTAATTCAAAAATTTCATTAGACTTTGGGAAAAAAGAATGTATTGAAAATTCATATTTCTGCTCTGGAGAGTTATCAGACGAAAGTAATTATGACCTCATGGAGTTGAGAGTATAGGAACTTGCCAAATGCAACCCTAAATTAATCAGGCCAAATTTTTCATTATTAATAGTGCAGAAGTGCTCTCAAACCTCGCGTTTTTTCCTCAAGAATTTATCTTGTATATAAGGATCTTTCTTTTTTATATAGTAATTGTAAATTATCAATATTTCCAGGTGAGTAACTGGCGATGGATTTCGTGATTTTGAACCCTTGTCAAGTGACGAGAACGGCACCTGATTAGGCAACTCCCTCTTCGAATTTCGACTCTACGCGAACGAGGCCTTGACACCATCACTCTACGCAAACCTTGACACCATCACCTTGAACCTTGACTTGCATCAGTCCCACTTCCCGACGGGTCTTAGTGGCATCAGGATTCGAATTCACTATCTCGTCGGAAGCAACGCCGACATAATGTTCATTACCATGACTATTATGATATAAAGACATCAGCAAAAAAGTTGGTGAATTATAAAATAGATTGTGAAAGTAATATTATGTACGAAAATACGTCATAAGAATGTCAAAATGGAACAATCATCCAAAACCAAACAATTTCTGATAATTCAAATTACAAATGTAAACGGTGTTAGATTAAAATGTCAAGATTCTAGTAATTTTGCGGAATAAATAATAATAATTAATCACAATTAAATATTGTATTTTTATTTTGTGACTCTTTTCCAGGCGCTCAATAGACATAAGAGTCTATGGATTGCTGATTCTTCTAAACATCGGAGCAGAAAAGATTGGATGCAAATGAGCTTCAAAGAATTATGTGGCATAGGAGGAATATTGTAAGTTGAATATGAATTGACTCATCACTGGGTATATATATATGAAGTTTATTGGCGACGAAAGTGAACGCAATCGAGGAAAGAGAATTGATACCTTAGCTGGTATCTCATACTCCTACTATCCGAATAACACCACATGTAGACTTCGGAAACCAATATCATTTACAATGAGGCAATTACCCCTATTCAAAACTAGATAAATCTTTGAAACCTCAAAATTTTGAGCCTAAATCATGTGACGAGGATGACGCCTGATCTGACATCCCACTCTCGAGACTCCACTCGGAAGGACTTTGAACCTCGATATATTTAATTGCATCTACCACACTATCCGACGAATCATTAGCAGCATGAGTACTGGAATCCACAACTCGGCTGAATCATCGCCGCCCTTGTGCTCGGAACCATGACAACCCAGCTACTGCAGTCTCTGAGCTTTTGTATCAATCCAAGCCTTAAATGACGACAGAGGATCTTCTAGGTAATAATATATAAAAAGTATGAGTTTTTGACCTCATCTTTTTGAATCAAGGTCGGATGTCGAGGAAGACACTTCACTGAATCATTGTTTTATAAATTCCGCCCTATACTATAAACTTGTGATTATGTTTGTTTATTAACGTCGTACTATGAAACAACGCAAGGGCTGTTCATAAACCGCTGGCCGCGAGCCATGACTTTGAGGCTACTGCTGCTACTCTACACCATGAATCTTAGATAAACTAGATTTACCGTGTTTTTGCCTGGTTGGTACAGTAAAGAGCTCTGAACCAAAAAAAAAACAATGAGCTTAGGATTTGATATTACCAAATGTTTCTTTCGGTAGTTTGCAAATTTACCTTGCTTCAAAACCAGCTCTTTAGCGTGGAGTGCATATGAAAAGAAGGATGCTGGTTCAGATATCTTGTTCGTCATTTGATCATGGAACGAAATTACGAGGGCGTTTGGTGTGTTATGCACATTTTTTGAGCAGGAAAGATATCGCCAGTCAGAAATATTGAATAAACAAAAAAAAAAATGCTTTAGTGACAAGTGTCCTATTGTTTGTGTGACCTTGTAGTAAAGAGTGAAGTTCCAGTCAAGGGTGGACTTCGTCATTTGACTATTGTTCAAAATCGCTAGGCATATTGTCTGTGGCCAGTAGGAAAACCATCACTTTAACTCTCAGCCTGCTTGCGTCAGGCAGAAATAGACAGGATATGTTTAATACATCAAATCTACATTATTACATATAACGGTGCTTACTGGAATCAGTTGGACGGTTTTAATTTTATCAAACTCAGCCGTCTTCGAGTTTCACCAATTAATTATAGGCCCTAAATTACGAATTCCGCCTTCAGTACCTCACTGTTTAGTTCTGAAGCGACCTTAATCCAAAACGAACTAAATTTTCTACCTCAAATATCAAGCTAGTAAAGAAGGTGCAAAGTTTAAGAGATTCACTTATACTCTTCAAAATACGGTGAGGACATCATTCGTATAATAACTTAACTTATACATCATTGTCTGATTCTTTGAAGTAAATTCTGCTAAAATGTCGGTGGAGAAGGAATCTTCCCCTTATTTTTCAGTACCACGGGTGTCTGTTGATATTCTTGTGATTGGAGATGAAAACTCTGGTAAGAACGAACTTTTGTGCTCATTCACAGACATTCCTGAAATTACTCGTGAATATTCTAAAAACAACAAAGAATATCAAATAGAGTTATTCCGAAAGGAATGCTTCCCTCTGGGTAAGAGATTCTTCGACATTTACATGTATAAAGTGAACAATAAATATATAGATTGGATTTCGATTTCGTCTCAAAAATTCGGATTCTTTTACGAAAAGGTGGACGGCGTTCTCTTCTGTCACGCCATCGACGTTGCTTCGAGTCTTGAAAATTTGAATGAAACATTGATTCCGAAAACGAAGGCATTCGTTGGAGATGTGCCCACTATCTTAGTTGGTAACTATTCGGAACGGAGAAGCACTCTGCCCGACTCGCTTATTGTTTCTCGTGAGAGAGAACTCCAAACCAAAGAGGATCACAATTTAAGCGGTTGCGTGGAATGCTCGTTCAAGGATGATAATTCGGTATCGGGGGCATTTGAAATGGTTGTGCAGCTCAATTTGAAGAACCCAAAATTTCGAGAACGCCTACTACGCAGAGAATGGGAAGAGGTTTCTGACTGGTTTGATGGATGTCGGCACTGACATGATTGTGTACCCGTCATTCGTTGTTTCCATGATTTTAAATTACCGGTGAATATTGAAATTTTTATTATACGGGCTCACTTTGTTTTTAAAGCTGTACTCTGGCTTATAATTCTTTCTTATGAGTATGTGGAAAATAAAACTCAATTTTTAGCTTTGGATTCGATCTTCTTACATTTTCAATGTTTTGTCTTGATTACAGATGCCCGTGTTTCCGTAGACGCCTTGGCGATGAGAAACAAATCATACAAAAAGTACGATTGAAAAATCAGTAAAAAGCAGTTTGTTATAATAGACGGGCCAAATTGGCAAAACATAGTAATAATGTAACCCTATTAGATATTGGTTATAACAGCAAACCTATTAGTGATGTAGTGCCCTTTCTGCTCTCTATAAGGCGGTGGTTAAAATAGCATTCAACCAAACAATTGATCTTCTGAGAAAATTGGGTCACTATTGCCTAGTGGTCATGGTCACGGGCTGACGGTTTTCATCGGGCCGGGGATTCGAGTCTTGGTACCACTAAAGAATCGCCATGTAGCGGAGATGATGCACGCTAAATCTATCGTAACTCCAAGTCCTTCTCTTAAAGTGGTGTAGAAATTTGAAGAGGAAAGTGTTAGCTTGGGTATCATTTTCATCACTTGACCAAGGTTCAAAATTACGAGGTCCGTCAACATTAGCCCTCGTATTGCTTCTAGTGCGACGTTAAGAAAAACTAAGTGTAGCAAGTATTGCTTATCGTCAGATATTTTTGCTAATTTTAACTACTGATTAAATATTGATTTTAAGACATTAATGTGTAAGTTGATCTGAAACACACTTTTATGTCTCGCATGAAAAATTTCATAAATTTTTTTCCGAAACTTACTTAAATGACGCACACATAATATCTATCAACGATCTATCGGAAGTCAGTAAAATTATTACTATATTGATGGCGAGATAACGAAACGTTTTATTTGGAAATAAGTTGTCTTGCGAGGTTGGTAATTATGAAAAGAAGCATTTTCAAAATAACAATCTGAGAAATCTTATCAGTTCTTCTCTGCAAAAATTCACATGTTATCCATTTTTCTTCCACTTATCCGGAAGCTACATGGTTTCTCCGCTTTCGTGGCTGCGGTAGGCTAGTGGTCATAGTCGTGGACTCGCGACCGGCGGTTTTCATCAAGTGGAGGAGCCTTGATGTCGCTAAGGGTCCATCGTGTAGCCGGGGCTGATGCACGTTAAATCTGTAGGGGCGCAAAATCCTCCCGTTGGTGTGGTATGGAAGTAAGGAAAGGGGAACACCAGCTCAGGTGTCATCCTCGTCACTTGACCGATGTTCAAAATTACGAGGTCCGTCGCCAATAGCACTAATGTTGCTTCTAGTGCGACGCCAATAAAACCAATCAAAAAATCATTCTCTGTGCTTTCATATTATAGTTCATTCGATGCATTAACGATGCTGTTTACTCTCGGCATATATTTAGAAGAAACCCTGTACTATAGATTTCTAAATTCCGAAAGTGGAAAGAATTGTTTCGTTTCTTTTTCTCCTACAAAGGAATTCTTGGACAAAATTCCAAATTGCATTTCAAAACAGAAAAGAGGTTTCATGAAGAGCATCCTGAGTTGGAAGGCTTACGAGTGATTTCCTGTCATTTAAAATTCAATGTTGGAAAATTGACAAACTGACTCAACTTTAAGCTTAATGTTTTCAAAAAATAATCTCTAGGGTAAAATTTTCATACGCATTTTGAAATAAACATCAACATAACATCAACATTTTCTGTTAAAATTTAATTCGTATTTATATGAAGCTGTATTTTGAAACTGAAACATGGCTTTGCAAAACCGTTGAAGTTCTCTACAACCTACAATATCTCATATCCCTCTAAAATGTAACACTTTATATAAAGTGAACATGTCCACTAAGCTCGTGGCCACTGTAACCTAGTGGTCATGGTCGCGGACTCTCGACCGCGGTTTTCGTCAAGTCGCGGATTCGAGCATTGATGTCATTGAAGACCCACCCGTGTAGCAGAGGCTGATACATGCTAAATCTGAAGGGCACCAAAGTCCTCCCATTTGTGTGGCGTGGAAATTAGGAGACGGGGTGGTGCCAGTTCAGGTATAGTGCTCGTCACTTGACTGAGATTCAAAATTACTAGATCCACACCAATAGCCCTCTTGTTGCTTCTAGTGCGACGTTAATAAAACTGAATCAAACCAAAGCCCACTTAGCACATTTTTCAGTCTAGTAGCCTATTCGAGTCTTCATTCCATGAACCTCCCCCTCAAAGGACTTATCAGCTGTAAATACTGTAAATTATAATTCTAAAATAAACTATTGACCTTTTTCATACCAAAGGGCTGACTACTTCCGTTCAATGAAAACTCGCCATGTAGCGGAGCCGAGGCACATTACATTTGTTAAATCCTCCCATGGCGTAGTGTTGAGTTTGGAGAGGGATGTGCCAGCTCAAGTGTCATCTTCGTCATTTGATAGAGATTCAGAATTATGAGGTGTCGAGAATAGCCCTCGTGTTGCTTCTAAATGTGATGTTAATAAACATTCAATCAGATGCTATCTTCGGTAAACACGAGTGACGCGCACCAGGGGAAACTAGTGATTCTTCTCTTTTTCGACCTATTTCTTGTCAATCAATTTTTATCTTTTATTCCTGTTTTCCACAAGTCTTTGACACACATTTCCATGTTTCTGGGAGCAGCACATCAATATCTCATTCTTGCGCTATAGAATTCAATTGTCACTCAACTCCTATAAAGAGCATTCATGAGCATCTGTGTCAATCGTGTAGAACTCTATAAGGGTTCAAAATTCTCAGGTTAGGATGGTGTGGATAATGAGGGGTTAGCTCACAGATGCCCTTACATAATAGTATAATATTATAGGTCATATTGACTGCGGCTAGAGGATCCTTGGGTCGAGAAAAAATATACACCCTGAATAGTTCATAACTAACAAAAAGCTAGCTTATAGACAACCATGTGAAAGAATAGTCCCACTGTAACTCCTGCATGTCCTAAGAGGCGACTAAAATAGGCATTCAGTGTCTGGGGATATAGCTGGGCGCTCTGGCCCAGGGGATTATATCAAGACAACTCAGGAACTTACCTTCAATAGGTTGGTACGGGTTTCATGACCCAGAGGTATTCTTGTGATTTTTTCCCCCATGGGGGTTTACTGGCTTTGGTAAACACGGGGGACGCGCCTCAGGGATACCATAGTGATCTTTCTCTATTTTCAACCCTCCTTGTCAAACTTCTCATCTTTTTTTACTATTTATAGAAGTCCAAACCTCAGTTGCACCTTGTTTGGTGCAGCATAGCCGCATCTGATTCTTGCGCCATTAAATTTCACTGTCACTCGCTCACTCATGCTAGCTAATTAATAAAAATATTGAACTTTATCTTTTAGAAAGGTAAAATTATATATTTATGTAACCTTAATTAATTGTTTTCTATCCTTAATTATCGGTAAATGTATTAATTATTATCATTATCTATACACCTCAATTTTCCCTTCTTTTCGCGCAATGTCCGGAATAAAAAGGGTTCTGTTCTAATTTACACGCCCCTTTATTACTCACGATGATCTTCGATAAGATCAGGACTCTATGACTCAACCCTTAAAGTCACGATTTTATTACGAAGTTATTTTTACCCATTGATATTAGGTATTTGTGCCTGAATGATAAAAGAAACATAGTTTGTTAAATAAAAAATGAAGCTCTAAAATCATTCAAATTTACTTATCAAAAAGCATCAACCGAAGTTAGACTTTAAGAAAAAAACTTTTACATAATTACTTAATCAGTATATATTCTTACTAATTAAAAATTATTCACAGAATATTTCTATTTTTTTTTTTTTTTTTTTTTTTTTTAGATTACTCAATTGGGGTCTTTTTTTTTAATTAAAAAGTGTAAATGAACACGCTTAAAGTTGAATGCCAGAACAACATTGAGTGATAAAAAGACGCATTGCTGTAGATAAATTATGTAAACGTTTACCTTATACGGGCTAGTAGATTTCTCATTTTAATAAGTATTTAATTGGAGAAAATGCAAGACGAATTGAATATTTTAATCGATTTTAATGCTCCAGCTCAATTTGTTTGGATGTGCATTCCCCAGTTAATAATTATACCAGATTTCCTGTTATTTCTGTAACGTTATGTTATTCCTCTCAGTAGTTGTTATTGCACGTTTTATAGAAAATGGTAAAATTATTTAGTTCACCTAAACTCTACAATAATTACTCGTATTTCACGAAAAGGTAATTCTTGAATTGTGTTTAAATAATTAGAGTTTGGATAAAACTTATTTCTTTCATCTTATGACTTCTGTTAGTGTTCTTTAAAAAATTTAACATTTGTTTCCAGTTAGATATTGAAATCGGCATTTCTTTATTTTAAGGGTGTCCGCTGTAGCCTCATATTATTTAGAAATTTATCGAATAAAACATTTAATTTAATTAACATTTAATTAAATAATTGAGTCAGTTGTTTCATTCTCAGATTGTTACATTTTTAACAAAATTTCGAAGATATGTGACGCAGTTGACAGAGCAGTTTATTTTTAGACAAGTTTAGTTTTAGTTTTTTTTATTTCCGTCGCACTAGAAGCAACATGAGGGCTATTCGCAACGGACCTCGTAATTTTGAACCTCGGTCAAGTGACGAGGACGACTCCTGAGCTGGCTCCCCTCTCCTAACTTCCACACCACTCCAAAGGGAGAACTTTGGACCCCGACAGATTTAACGTTCATCATCCCCGGCTACACAACGAGTCTTTAACGGCCAAAGAACGAACTCGCTACTGAATGTTAAAACCGCCGGCCAAGATTCTGAAACCTTGACCACTAGGTTACCGCGGTCACTATTTTTAGACAAGCCTCATCAGAAGAGGAGAAATGGATCTCAGGAAAGCGGGTATAAGGGTGTTTTATTCTTACATTCTCGGATGCAAGAATGTAGATATAAAATAACCTCGTAGAACTAAGAAATAGTTTAGAAAAATAAAAAAAAAAAGAACAAAAAGTTCTATGCAAAATTTTACAAAAAAAAAAAAAAATTTAGCCACCCAAGGTAGGTTTTTTTTTCCATATAATTATTATTCAATTGCTCAACTAAATATAAGAATTAAAGCAACCGAGGAAATATTGAGAAATGGATAATAGTAAATTTTTCGAATATAAAAATTAACGTAAACGATAAATTATTGAATTGAATATATTTAAGCTAAATGTAATTAAAATTAAAGTAAACGATAAATTATAAAAAATGTAAAAAAAATTTATGCTAAATGTAATTAAAATTAAAGTAAACGATAAATTATAAAAAATGTAAAAAAAATTTATGCTAAATGTAATTAAAATTTACGCAAACGATAAAAAATTGAAAAGTGGTCTGGTAGGCGAAAAGTGATCCAACTAAAACAATAGCCCCTTGGGTGGCTAACAAGATAAATTATATAATTAGTTTCATTATAATACAGTACAAGCAGACTCGGAGCACTTGTTTTTCAGTTGCTTCTACACGGTTGCCCTGACTCAAAACATCAAGGGCAGTCCCTAGACAAACAGTAACTTCAAAAAGTAACACATTTCTGAGGAGCTGTGTGGGATATCTCTTCTGTACATAATTCTGTTGGCGTCGTTTTCATGAAGATAAATGTACCGACCAATAAAACTGGTTCGTGTTTCGGAATACATTAGAGTCTTTTGAACCTTACTGCAGTGAGAATAAACGAAGACATGAAACGAAATATGCTAGTAGTGTTCGTACCAGAACTAAGAATAGAATAAAACGAATTCGTAATTCAACTTTTTAGTATTTTTCACGGCATCAGTAATAGTCCCGTTTGTTTTACAACAGACTTTCTCCCTTATTAGTAATTGTTAGTATTTTTCAAACTAACTGTGTATTTTTCAAAAGTTGCATTCTGTAGCAGAGTGAATGTTTTCTATCAAAGTTAATTTTGAAAAAAAAAAAGATTATTTCCCCTGTTTATCTATCGTTATTAAATTTATTACTCTTCTTTAAAACTCTTTTTGATTCAACTTTTCAGGAAAAGGATAAGTTTTCAAATGTTTCATAATGAAAAATTAACAGTTTCTGTAAAAAGTACAAAACAGGAGACTTTTTTTCCATAGCTACTATTGTCTTGTGAGTTTAAAGCATAATGAAATATATATATATCAAAACTTCTTTTTTTTTTCCTGTCTACCCTTCAGAGTCTTACCTTAGGTAAGAACGGACATCATAACTCGTATTTATCCTAGAAATCTTTTTCATTCCCATGAGGTTTACTGTTTTTGGTAAACTATAGTGTTTGGTAAACTATAGCGAGATACCGTATCGATCCTTCTCTACTTTCGAATATTTTTGTCGACAAATTTTTACATTTTTCCAACTTTTTTAGATTACAGTTATACCTTGTCTGGCGCAGCATAGCAACATCTGAATTTGGGAGCATTAAAATCAAAATTCATACGCACATCACATCACCTTCTATGAATTTTACACAGATATACATTTCTCTGGAGTATTTCTCTCTCTCTCACTCTCTCTGACGTTGATATTTCTACGGGCGCCTAGAGCGCGGAGCGCTCTTCAAGCCCTAATCTTGAAACATAATGGTTTCTTTGAAAAAAATGGAATTATCATGCTATAGAGTAGTGTCCAGGGAATATGTAGAAAACATTTCGTAAAAATCGGACCAGTATAAAGTTAATTAGAAGCAAAAGATGAGTCGATGCACCAGCATAACTAGCGACATCTGGTGGAGGAAAAGTCTTTGGAAGGTAGAACTGAGTGAAGAACGACTTGGAAAATTTTCTTGCTTTTCTCTCTCTCTCTCTTGAAGTGCAGGCAGATGCCTGTATTGCTATTGGTTGAGAGGTGAAGTGCTCTGATGCTGCTATTGGCTACCATCAATGAAGTTTAACTTAGTATATATAGGGTGGGAGGGATTACCACCAATTTCTCTCCCTCTGAGGTGCTGTGCAACTTAGCATCTTACACACCCACACCTTAAAAAGTGCCCTCTACATGTGGGGAATAATAATTAAGTGTTCGAAGCAATCCAATATTTTGTTATATAGAAAGAAAAATGTACAATATTCATTTCGAATCATACGTTTAGTCTCTCTATTTTAAAACACCATTAAGTGTCTTTTGTTTTCGACTTGAGCAAAGTTTCATACATTCATCTACCTTTCCTCAAACACATGCTGCGCTTGCCTCGCTAGTTTCCACTATTGCTGTGGTTGCTTTATGAAATGGTTACCTCCCACGCATGAGAATAGCAACCGTACCGCTTTGGATGGCATTCAATTAATACATTTGTATGCTTTAATTATTTAAGAAAATAAAGGAAATATAATTATGCGATAAGAATCCAAGGATTAGAAATATATTTTATTCATAATTTCTAATTTTAGTAGGCTAATGTGGAATAAAATTCTTGTTTTTTTCGCAGAAAATTGATGGACAATCGGCCCCTTCGCTCCTTCCTAATTACCATCTGTCTAAATTGGGACAGTTGATGACATAGCGGTTTCAATCAAGAGCGCCTCGAAGACAGCAGGGAGTGTTTTTAGTTTTAAATTTATTGAATTATGGTAATAAAGAACCATGGTTCACAAAGAAACGTGAATTGTTAGGGACTTGCAACTTAATGTGTGTGTTAAATGTAAATAGACACTGTCTAGTATGATTTCTAAAACTAATTATTCCGCCATGTTTTTTCGTGGCCATGATAGCCTAGTGATCATGGTCGCGGAATCGCAGGCGGCTGCTTTCGTCGAGTCGTGGGTTCGAGCTTTGATGCCACTTAAGTCCCGCCGTGTAGCCGAGGCTGATGCACGTTGTGCATTTCGTGGCTCAAAGTCCTCCCATTGGCATGGTGTGAAAGTTAGGAGAAAAAGTTGACAGCTCAAATTTCATCCTCGTCACTTGATCGAGGCTCAAAATTACGAGATCCCTCGCAAATAGCCCTCGAAACTGGGTTCGCCGAGTGTGTCTTCCACCGGGGGGTCCTAAATAGGGTATATATGTTTAAAATGAATTCTTATAATTCAGTTTTTCAGATCGAGCTTTCGGCAATTGAGTTTCCCGTAATGTGGACCGTCTCTCATAACTCCAAAGTTTATGTTTATACCAACAGTTTATCGTCAATATTGCTACTTCAGAGTACCAGAAATAAATCGGCTTTTATTAATACCATTAAAGAAAAATCAGGAATTTCTTCCGATTTTTGCTACTTACATTGGCTTTGAGCCCACGTTGGAGATTATTATAACGAAATCCTGGATTTCTTTGCAAAGCCCACTGTCACTGATGATGATGGAAGGAATTTCCTTACCCCTCGGTCTCATATAGTAAAGATTTTTAAAAAAATAAGCTTCTCTCTCTTTCTGACTTCAAATTCCGGTGATCAACTTGTAATAATGGTATTCGGATTCAGTCGGATTCGGATTTAAAATTAAGAAATGTCTTATGTTATTTTGTCGGTAAATGCTGAGTGTGGGGGTTGCTGTCACCCTGAGGGTCGTTTTGCAGCTGTAAATCTTTGGTTGAACTCGTTCCCCTTGGGTATTCTGCCAATATCCCTATTATATATCTTATTTCTGCAAGAAAATACTTCTGCGTTAGTTGTTGTTTTTTCATTCCTGTCACGTACATTTTCTGCTCTGTAAATACATTGTAAGCTTTATTTACTTTTGATTACGAAATTATATATGTTCTTTTCTCAATAAATTTTGAGTGCGGGGGTGATTGTCTCCCGGGGAGTTGTATCTCTAAGCACCTTGGGTGAGCTCGGTCCCTTTGGGTATTCTGCCAATATCCCTCGGGTTGCTTCGAGTGCGACGTTAATAAAACCACACAAATCATATTTATTTCTGTCATTATGAAACTGTGAATGGAGCATGTACTTCGATGAGAAATTCGAAGTTCGAACATTCAGGTTATTTCTACAGAAAATGACTGTGTGTTTTTAACAAAATAATCCGTAGTTTCAATTTGTCAATAGTTTTTATGTGTTTTAACGTGGTACATAATAACAAGGGTTAAGTACTATTCAAAAATATGTTTTTTTTAATTAAAATTTTGATAATTATGAGATTATTCATATATCTGGGGGGTGTTAATAACTGTTGTTATTTATACTTATGGATGTCCTCTTGCATCAAGCGCTGGTTAAACTGAAGAAGTTGCTCAGTTGAATAAAGGGACTTGAACTTACAATTGTACGTTTTTATATTACCATATGTGTGTCCAATCGATATAAACGGAAACATATAATTTAATATACACTCATACAGCATTCTTCGGGAATACGATAAGTTGATTGACCAGAGAGAAGGAACACGGAGGCTATTGGAAACGAACCACTTCTAACCTCTTTCTAAAGACGAGGATGACACCTGAGCTTCTAACCTCAGGTGTCTCGAGGAAGAAAATCTCTCTCTCCTAACTTCCACACCACATCAATGGGAGTACTTTGATCCTCGATAAATTTAATGTGCATCAGCCGTGATGGCATCGAGTCTTGAACTCACGATTCGATGAAAACCGCCAACTGCGAGTCTACGACTATGAATACTAAGCTACCACGGCCACAATCATGGACAAAAAGTATTGAAATTAGGGAGAAATACGACTCATTTCTATCGATTCAATATAGGGAAGTTATTTTGTGATAATTACATCTCTTACATTGCAGCTATTAGATGCATTTGTATGTAATTCGGCTCAGACAATTACTTCTTTATATTTGGCAAAAAGTTTGGTCTCCAAGTGTCCAGAAAGGGGGACACACATTACCAAAAACATTCAAATTCATCTAATACCAAGAAAATTACGTCAGAGAGTAAAAATAAATACTTTGGCTACGAAAATATTTTGTTTATTCGTCAGAATGATTCAGTGACTGTTCCTATCCGCACTGAATGATTTACGTTGCGAGACGTGACGAAATAAATCTCCATTGTTTGTAGAAGACGAAACCTCCCTCACATAAATCACCACTACATAGAAAATAATCAAACTATCAGTATGCAGACTTGAATACTTCAACCTAGTTCAAATTGGGTTCGTTTCCGTTTGAATAAACTGAATCATGTGATTTAGAATGCCAAAGGATCAGTGATGATTCACGTATCCATTTTCTTAATTTCTACAGAATTTTAATAGTGTGGTAACCTTTTAATTAAAGTCACATCTGTAATAATTTGAATTCAAATACTTCGAAAAGATTATCTGTTTTCCGAAACTCTGATGAGGTCATTAATGTATTAAAAAATTTCGTCTGCATATCTGATAATTTAATTGTGTATATAAATATTTCTTGTGCAATATTTTAGTGGCCGCAAAAGCCTGGCCGCGCGGTTTCGCATCTGGCCAAAAATGGCCACGTTAAATCTGTCGCGGTCCAAGTCCATCCGTTGGCATGGTGTGGAAGTTAAGATAGAGGGATGCCAGTTCAGGTGTTGTTCTCATCACTTGATCGAGGTTCAAAATTACGAGGTCCGTCGTCAATAACCCTCATGTTGCTTCCAGTGCAACGTTAATAAAACAAAAATGTGCAATTTTTGTAAAAAAAAACATATACCTGCCAAGGAGGAACGATCCTTTTTCGTGTACTTTTAAATTTGATGAGTTTTGTTTTGAGCTTGGAATGGAAGATTGAGATTCAATTTATATTTTGCGTAACGATTGCATTGATTTATTATATTAAGATGATAGTTAAGCCGATGAAATAAAAGATAAGTTTGAGAGAATTATGAAAGCTAGTTTTTAAGAAAAGAAATTTCTAGTAACCATTAATTGGCGTCCGTATTCATTCATAAGAATTTCGAATCTCGATTACGTATTGCGATTTTTTTTTTTTTTATTAAATTACTTTTTTCAAAAAAAGTAACATTCATCTACAAAAGTGTCAAGTGAGTCGTGGGTTAAATCTGTTGAGACTCCAAATCTTCCAGCTGGCGTGGTGTGTCAGTTAGGAGATGGGGTTTCCAAGCCAGATCGTGTTTCAATATGATGAGGGACTGTTTGTGTTGAAATCTCAGAGAACAATTAATGGTCTGATATCAAGTCATAAAACACCAAAATGAATCGCACCTAGAAGCAGCTGTGAAATATAAAAAGCTTTCAAAGTACTTTTTTTGAATTATTATTTTTAATGATGAACGATCAGTTATGAAGTGAGCTTTCGACAAATGTAGACGTATTTGACAATGCGTGACAGAAACTGTTGTAAAATACTTACAAATAATTTCCTTAATTTTTTTTTTCCAATTTTATTTAAGTAATCGTCCTAAAATAATATTGAACAACTACATTGATGGAAGTATTTTCTCACAGGAATATTAACGTGAAGTTTTAAAATAATTTTCACATTTAAGATTAAATGCTCCTCGCAAATAAGAGCAGAGAAAAACTTTTAATTTCGTCCAATGTAAAGAGTATTGAAAAAAATGTTTTTACGAACTATATAAAATTTTTTAAAAAGTTCTATGTATAGTTTTGCAAATAACAGATTTAGCCACCCAAGTTGCGCTTTTTCTTATAATTATTATTAAATTACTCAATTAAATATATACGAATTAAAGTAAACGAGGAAATATCGGGAAATGGACAATAGTAAACTTTTCCAATTTTAAAACTAAAGGAAATGATGAATTATTAAATTGAATCTGTTTAAGCTACATGCAAATAAAATTACAGCAAACGATAAATTTTTAAATTGAATATTACATCAGATACGTGTAATTAAAATTAACGCAAACGATAAATTATTAAATATAATATTATATCAACTATATGTAATTAAAATTAAATCAAAAGATCGAATATTAAATTGATTATGTTTAAGCTAATATAATTCTATATAAAATTATTAAATTGAATATATTTAAGCTAAATGTAATTAAAATTGAAGCAAACGATTAAAAATTAAAAAGTGATCTGGTAAGCCAAACGTGATCTACCTAAAACAATAACTCCTGGAGTGGCTAATAATTAATAAATATACGAACATTTATTAAGAAACAAGTTTCCATTTATAGACCTTTGCATTTATAAATCTTTTTACAGTTATTTTTTGAAAACTATATATCTTTCATGAATGCATTTGACGCATATTTAAGTCGTTTTTATACTACTAATTTGTGGCCGCGGTAATCTAGTGGTCATGAGTGCGGACTCGTGATTGGTGGCATTCGTCGAGTTGTGGGTTCGAGTCTCTGATGCCTCTAAAGACCCGTCGTGTAGCCGGAGCTGATGCACCTTAAATATGTTGAGACTCAAAGTCCTCCCGTTGGCATGGTGTGGAAGATAAAAGAGGGAGGTATCAGCTCAGGTGCTGTCCTCATCACTTGACTGAGGCTCAAAATTTTGAGGTCCGTCGCTAATATCCCTCGTGTTACGTTTAATGCGACATCAATAAAATTAACGAATCATACTACTAATTTTATGTTTCCTTTTTTTCCTATTTAATTAAATTTTAAGTTACGGGAATTTTGGTAAATGTATGGAACTGAATGCATTTGAACTTAAAATGCTAAGAAACTTCCATTTACCCTAAAGTATTCCTTAAATAACTTATTCGAATCGTATTTCAGTTTTTGCGAAGTTATTCATTCAGAACTGTCAACAAGAAAATCGATACAATTGGCTGTTTTCAAAACTAATTTTTTGCAGAAACTGTCGCAGAAACTATAATTGCAAAAATTCATGTTCTTCCGACTGCTGCGATCACCTTTATTCGCTTTATGCCTATTCCACTTATTATGCCGCTTATTCTAAAAGCAATCTCGTCCAGATAACTCTAATGTGTTTTGGAAAATAGCCATTCCCTCACCTGATAGGTCCATCACCCCTTACGAAAATGAAAGGAATAGCATTCATTCTAGAATAGGTCTGAAGCTATGAGTTCCGAAACAATTACAGGTGGATGACATCAATGGTATGCCTGTACTGTTGTCATCTAGCGAATGACAAAGTTTTCATGATTATCGAATGTAATTCGGTAAGTCATTGTTTTTCTTTCATTTGGTCATTAACTGGCAATATTTATACGTACCACTATTATTATTCGTTTAATGTCATTTATTTGCTCTAGGCTGCTAACCCCTAAATATATTCCAGATTAAATTAAATATCTTTCCGACGATTATTTGAAACGATAGTCAACTGTATTTATGGGAATGGAATACTTTATCGTCGCCTCACCGAAGATAATCACAATAATTGAATGTTTTTCGAAATGAATATAAAACTAATACAATTTAAAGGAAAATTCATTTCCTTACTTTTTCTTTGTGTCATTTCTTCCGTGTTGGGGAATGGCCGCGGTACTGAGTGGCTACAAACGCGAGCTTGTGGTCGACGTTGTTTTGATCAAGTTGTAAGTTCGAGTCCTGACAGGAGTAAAATCCCGTCTTGTAGCCTGTCTGTTAAATCTGTGGAGACTCCCACACCAAAACCTCTTTTTATGTCTCTTATAATGCGACGTTATTAAACAATCAAAATTTGTTTTGGGGAGAAAAATGACAAGAATTGTAAAATCTATTCTGTGAACAATTCTATTCTATTGGTGTAAAAACTATTCTTTGAACGATTCAACTAGGGATGATTCAACATTTGAAGGACCCGGTTTTTTAATTTAGTTTTAGTTTTTATTAACGTCGCACTAGAAGCAACACGAGGGCTATTGGCGATGGACCTCGTAATTTTGAACCTCGGTCAAATGACGAGGAAGACACCTGACCTGGCAGCTCCCTCTCCTAACTTTCACACCACACCAACGGTAGGACTTTGAACCTTGACAGATTTAACGTGCATCATCTCCCACTACACAGCGGATCTTTGGTGGTATCAAGGCTCGAACCCACGACTCGAAAGAAACTGCTGACTGAGAACAAACACAACAAAATGAAAATGTCAACGAAGACAATGCATTTTTTGCATGACAATTGACGTCCTCACACACTCAACTCTAGGACTCATTCGCTTAGGACATTATCAACCAACTCTTTCACAGCCCTGATATGGCACCTGCAGATTTTCAACTTTTAGTCATCTATCAATAAAAAAAGGATTTCGACTGCGGATGATCTCTAAGGAGTCGCCAAACAATGAGGCGAAAATGGCGCGGGAACTTTTTTTGACGAAGGTATTATAAAACTCTGCTTACAAAGGGCATTGAGAAGAAAGGCGATTATTCGCATATCGAAAAACAGTGTTTGATACACACATATGAACTTGTAAATTTTTCAAAAATATATTTTAGTTTCCATTTTTAAGAAATTTAGTACTTTTACTCTTTAGATATTCGTCATAAAAATAGAAAATTTCATGAGTGAGATCTTATGAAATATAATCTTCATAAAACATGTTTCCAAAAATGCTACATCAAGCGAAATGAATAAGAATAAAAATATTATCATGCTCCACAAATCGTTAAAAACTGTACTTTTCTTTTTCATTATATCGCCGAGTAGCCGGGGCTGATGTACTTTAAATTTGTCGAAGCTCAAAGTCCTCCCTTTGTGTGGTGGGAAAGTTTAGGAGAGGGATGCCTGCTCACAGGTGTCCTCGTTACTTAACCGAGGTTCAAAATTACGAGGCCCATTGCCAACAGCTTTTGTTTGCTTCTAGTGTGACGTTATAATAAAACTAATCAATCAAACAAACATTTCTTTATAAAATGTATTCATTTATAAGAAAATGCAATTTCAAATAGAGTTAACAACAATTTTGACCCAAAATAATAATTTATTTGATTATCTAGATTCTGAAGAATAATAATTGAATTATTAAAGAATATTGTGAAAATAGATTCATTCGTTGTCAGGATATTTTTCCAACTTTGAATTGTGAAGTAACGTCCTCATAAGAGTGTTAATTGTGGGGATACCTCATATATCTTAAAATTAAAATGTCCCTCAGATCTATATTGAACCTTTTTTTTAAAAATTTAATTATGCAATTACTCTTTGATCTTCAGAGTCGCGTCTTAAGGAGTTGCTTTTAGTTTTGAGAAAGGTCCAGAGTTTTAAAATTCAACGTAAGTAATATTATTTACGCAATATCGGGGAGGGGATAAAAGACCAATTTACTCTAAAACTGTTTTAGTCTGATTCAGGTTATTTTTCATTATTTGAAAATAAAACGATACATAAACACAATTTAAGAGCGGATTGAAAATTCGGAATGCAATAAAATTCCAAAAAAAAAAAAAAAATTGAGAACTTTTACTTTGTGGACAACTCTCGTAAATACAACTTCAATGAGTATTGCGAAAGTTATAAAGAATGTCCTATTTTTTGACGACTGTACATTAATTATTCTCCATTCATCTTCTCCACAAATCATCTATCACTCTCATAAGTACTGATTTATCTATTTAACTTCAATAATACATTAATAGAGCTTTCACATGAAGAGGATCGTCTTCAGAGCACTTTATGGACTCCTTAAAGAGGCTCATTAATAATCTTCAGACTGCATTTTTTTCTTCTTTTTAGGTCCACATTTTTATTGAATTTAATTCGTCGTAAATTTCCCACGACATGCAGACATTTGTTTTCTTCATTACACTTAGTAGATGAATTTTTTTACTTTAATGAACTGTCATTCAACTTGATTCTCTAGTTAAATTAGCAACCCTTGCATGGCACCTCTATCCATCACTATTTCTTGTTATGTGTTTTTATTTAGTTTCGCGGGTTCATTCTTTTTATTTTTTGTATTAATATAAAAAAATTCTTCATTCTTCATTTTAATTAATATTTCCCAAATTCTTTCTTTCCTTATGATGATTTTTTAAGAATTTTTTTTATAAATTTTTTTTCCAGAGTAGAAAAAGGACATTAATCAAAACTTGAAATTTTTTTTCAAAAACAATTGAGTATTGCAATATTTCGTTGGTTTCAGTTTGTTTTATAATTTTCATCTAAGCAAATCATCAAATGTGGCAACCAGAATATGTTATGTAATGGCAACTCTGAAACGCTTCAGAATTGGAAATGCCGTTTTTTTATGCATTATTTCATTTTCAAAATTTTTAGCTATCGATCTTATTTACAGTAAATATCAAGTGTGAAATTGTTTTGAATCGTATGAAACAGAATTTCCACAATTTCTTATGTTACCAAAATCTGAATAGACAAATTGTCATTTCACTCACAAATCACAAGACACAATCTCACATACGTAAGAGTTATAAATGCAATGTCGGTTATAACTCTTTCATTTATGCCAGTTTTTTTCATAGCAAAGCCATATGTTCGTGGGTTCGATCCTTGCTGCCATTGAAGACCCGCCATGTAGTGGAGTCTGATACACGTTAAATCTATTGAGATCCAAAGTTCTCCCTTTGGCGTGATGTGGAAGGTTGGAGAAGGAGGTGTCACAGCTCGGATGTCTTCCTTATCACTTGACCGAGGTTAAAAATGACGAGGTCCGTTGCGAATAGCCCTCATGTTGCTTCTATGTACGACGATAATCAATCAATCAGAGCAACATGTGGGTGTGCGCTCTATGTGTACAATTCTCTTTAAAAATAAATATTTTAAATATTTAATAGTAAATATACACGCACAAAATTTCACCCATTACAGATCCGAAAACCTCTCCAAAAGAAAGGATGAGTTAATTAAATTAAATTAGATATTTCTACATTGTATTGTCTTTTTCTCTTAATATTTGATGCAAGCTAACAAATTTACATAAAGATCGGAAAATGCTACGGGATATTTGAATCTGCATTGAATCATAAATTTTGAAAAATAAGGCTCAAAAACGGATAAATACAATCTCAAACCGAAACTGTGTTTAATTTGTTTCAATATTTATTTTTATGTAAAATACGGGGGAAAAAACGCCAGCTCGACATGCTGAGTGCCAACAAACAGCAACAAATATATTATGAAGTCTTATGAAATTTCACTATTTTTCTGATCACGACATGCCCTAAAACTTTCTAGGTTCATCGTTACGCCATTGAGGAGATTTTTCATTGCAGAGCATCTGATGCGAGCTTCGACTATTTCTCCTTTTCCAATATCGACATTGTTAGTTACAACTGATAATCCTAGCAAAACTTCAACCTATTTTTAAAAAAAAAATTTAATATTTAAAATTATTTTATACTTTTTAGCTATTAGCCTTCTTAACCAATTTCGTTTCGAGTATCCTTAACGGCCTATCCCATTCTTTTGTGGTACACGTACCACCAATGCAGAGCCGCTGATTTAATACTTCAATAATGGCTAATAAAAAGCGCAACTTTTATTCCATAAGTCTAACAGAAAATAGAGATTACTAAAATTAATCTTTTATTTTAAAAAAAAAATCTATTTGACGTGAGAGAACAGTAACATATTGCTTTAATTTAAATATTTATATTTAAACTAATTCTATTTGGAACAACGCTTTACCAAGCTTAAATAATATAATTTTAATGTTTTAGTAATACTTATGACATCCTTGACAACTGCAGTGTCATTGATGCTATCAAACGACATGGTTTTTTTGCATGTTGTTTCAATATCGGAATACTTAAAATCTAAACAACAAGACAGTAAAGGAGGGAAAATGTATGCATCGAGAAATTTACAGTGACAACAGATTCTTTATTTCCCTTTTTTTCTCTCCAAATTAGTACACAGCAATTAATAGAACCAGACAACCATTTATTTTCATTAAGTTCTACCAACACTTTCCCCTTTTTACATTATCCGAGGCGAAAAAAAAAGTTTCACGTTTTTTTATCTTCCTCTTCAGATAAAATTAATAGTTACTTACATATATATTTGAAGTACTCTCTCTCTCTCTCTTTGTACAAAACGATGCTTTTTTTTTCTTTTTAAAATTTTTCTGAGTTAACCTTTTTCTTATTTTTAAGAGTGAAGCGATTAGTCAGGATTTTTAATTTAACTTTACTTCAGAAGAAAATAAAACTGTTGCTTGTAAAAAACCAGGTGTGGATATTAAATAACGAGACTGATACCAGCAAACGACAGGTGTTTAGCGTGAACTCTTCGCTTTCGAATGCAATGTCTCTTGTTTCTGGAAACAAATTCGTACAGCCGTAACCTTCGTTCGCATTAGAGTTATATTTTTGTTCGACCGGAAAAAATGATGTTTTACAGTAGAGCAACGAATTGTTAGGGAATTTCACATGGAACTTGGACAAATCGCTACTGAAACTTATAATTTATTGAAAACAGTGTATGGCAATGAATTTTTATCGCATAAATGTGTATTTTAGTAGTTTAAGTGTTTTTAATACGTCCGAGAAGACGTTGAAGATTATTCAGGCCCGGGTCACCCTCAGACGTCTAAAGCGGATCACAATATCGAAAAAATCGTAATCAAGTTCGATCTGACTATCAGTTAAGTATTCGTGCAATTATTGAGGTAGTAGGGATTGACATAGAATCCGTGCGGAAAATTTTCCATAACAATTTTAACCTGCAAAATGTGTGTCCCAAAATGGCGCCTAGAATTCACACGTTTGAACTATAAGAAGTTCGTAAAAATGTTTGTACTGACACTTTGAATGCCATTGAAAAGGACCCAAATTTATTGGTGAGGATAATAAAGTGTAAAGAATCCTGTTTTTTACTTATGATCCTGAAAGGAAATTTCCAATCCATGCACTTGAAAAGCCCATCTTCACCGAGAAAAGCTCGAATGAGCATATCTAAATTCAAAGTAATATGATAATTGTTTTTTTTTTTTTTCTTTTTTTTTTTTTAATTTTTTCGGTATTCATGGGATTGCGTATCTTTACTGGGTTCCTGAATATTAAACTATTAATCATCATTATTAAACTATTACACGTTCAAACTGTTAAATTATTACACGTTCTTGCTGAGCTCCGTGAAAAAAATAAGGAAAAAACGACCCAAATTGTGGAAAGACATGACATGGGTTCTCCGCCAAGGCAATGCGCCGGCTAATTCATCATTGCCTGTCAAGAGGTTTTTAGTCGAGTACAGCATCCCAATGTTAGAGCATCCGCATTATTCGCCGGACCTTGCGCCTTGCCACTTCAACCTGTTTCTTAAGGTGAAATCTGTATTAGAAGGAACAAGATTCGATTCCATTGACGTTGAGAAAGAGAAAGAGAGAGCGGCACGCCTTCTGAAGAATCCGATAGAAGACTTCCAGCACTGTTTCGAGCAATGGAAAATTCGCATGGAGAGTTGAAGGAATAGTGTAGGGTGTATATTGAAGGTGATAATAAATAAATATGTATGAAGTCAAAATAAAAAGTTGTACAGCACCAGTCTCGTTATTTAATAGCCACACATTGTACTTTAAATATGATTGTTTAATCATGTTATATCAGAAACTTTTGATTGGTATTATCGAACCATTCAGTTTCTTAAACTGAGAAAAAGGAAATTCTATGTCTTAGATTTTCATTTTAACCTGGCAGAGTGTAAAGAGTTGTTACTGAAATGTGTGTAAAGTAAAAAACTTTGACTAAAAGTGCAAACCAGGGCATTATTTGTTATTTGAAACCTATTTATTGTTTTTAAACCCATTTAATTGACTAATTATATGCTATACAAGGGTTATTCGAGTTGGGTAACTTATCGTAGAATTATCGTCAATGATCGTTCTTCCTTTTCCTAACAAATCCATAAAAATGACGCCTCCCCATCCCAGAAAATCATTATTTTTCTTTTATTTCGTTCATTTTAAACTTGTCTCACTTGGTGGAGGTTACTCCTCAACGAAACTGCGTTTTTACATAAAAAGTGACTTTAAATAACAGATTTAAGATTCAGAAATTTCTGTTTATATTTATTTTGATCAATAATTGTATTTTTATTAATTTTTTATCTAATTATAAGAAAAACTTGGAACATTAAAAATAAATGTTTACCTCATATCATCCAGGCGTGGAGCCAATAAACTCTCCGGCCGTCTTCGACTTCTTAGGAACATGCAGCAAGCTATTGTTTTGATTGTTATTTGGCTTCCGATGTACGAGGGTGGCTGAAAAGTATTTGTATTTGAAGACAGATGGAAACAGTAAAGTAAATTCTTGTTACCATTGGGTACTGCCATTTGTTAAACGAAACCGAAACAAATCTGACATCGTTTCATAAGTTATTTTTTACTTGGTCATTTGTTGCCAATTCAAAATTTGATTGCTGCCACTTCGAGTTGCTTATGTCATTTTGCGTCGATTTGACACCATCGGTAAGATAGGAATTCGTCGTTATGCCCCGGAAATAAAACAAAAATCAAAACGTTGAGTTGCTTCCTGTGAATATATTTTTCAAAAAAGGTGAATTTTGTCTCATCGGCCGAAAAAGTTCGGACGAAGAATTTTTGAGGGGCGAAAGGCGTCATGATCACTAAAACGAATAACTGATACTTAAGCTGTCTAGTGAGTTGAGATGCTTACTAAAAACAAGCAATTTTTTGACGCTACGAGCGCCATCTCTTGAATTTTCTAAAGACTCACTGAATGACCCTTGTATCAATTTCACAGTAAATATTTTTTCTCTTCATAGTTTAAAGGAAAGGCTTCAATACTCAAAATAATTCTGCATGGTAACTTGGTCATTTTCATCCACACAGCTGCTGATACATTCGCCCTTAAAAGTGATTCGATTTTCAAGAAGATACGCCCATTTTCTCTCATTTTATAGAAATATTCAAATGCAAGGTAATGCGTTGTCAAGGGACAAACAGATGTTTCTGACAGAATGTTGAATTTGGAACAATAGAAGAAATGGATTTTTGAAAGGATAAGATTCCTTACTTCGAAAATAGATTTCGAAGTAAGTGTTGTTTTGCATCGATTGTTAAATTTGATAAAAATGAAGTACGTTTTCGCTCTGTTTATGTCGTTGTCACAGGTTAATTGAATCTTTTCATGTTTGTTTTATAAATAATTAAAATAACTGTGTCGCAGAACCTCAAGATTTTTTGATATCTTTATTTTAGACAGAGAAAAAATATTACCGGTTAAGTATGTGTGTGTTCGTGCGTTCATTCGGTTAAGAGTAAAATTAAGTGAAAATAGAGTGTGCTGCTCATTCAATAATTTTCTCTATAACGAAGGATTAGAGAAAAAGCATTCATTTGAGGATCCTACCCATCAAGACAACCAGTAATAAAACTCATACCTCGACTTATTCAAGAATTCGAATTAAATAGGGAAAATGGGGTAGAAAACGCTTGAAAAATATAATAAAGCAGAAATATACTAAGGATGTTTTCCCCTTTTATAATTTCAAATTACCTTTCGAAACTCAAAATTTTGTTAAAAATCTATTATTCCATACATTTTTAATTTTACAGATGCAGATGCATGTAAAAACGTAAATTGAGGCCTAGACCCAAATTTCAATAAAGCGTAATCTTTTAGCTGGTGTAAGTAAATATTACTAACTTGTAAATTACTGCTGACCACATCTTTTAGATGAAACACTTGCATATTCATTAGAAATTTTTTTACATCTTTTTCTGCTTTTTTTTCCTTTTTAGACAACTTTTCTAATTTTGATAACTTTTTTCTATTTCTTTTCCAAATTTTAAAACCTTTTTTAGCACTATTTCCAGGAATTTCTAAGGATTTCAAAAGTATATTTCTCGAATTAGTGTTAACATCAACGCCATTGCCAATTCCGTTTTTATTTCTTGGCAAACTGTTGTAAAGATAATCTTTCTATTTCGTTCCATGAGGAAAGAAATTGACGATTTCTGACATTTTTGAACTCTCTAAGGTGTTTTTAAGTAATTTTCATGTCTTTACGATTCGAGTCTAGTTTGGGGACTATAAATATTTAACCTTGTCCTCCTCATACCATTCAATGACAAGATGAATTGCTATTCAGAGTTCATTAGAAGATTCCAAAAATAAAATTGAGCGTTGCATTAGATTCTGCAGTTTCCAAACATCTGTGTTTCTTCAGGGATAATACAGATGGACAAACCACTCGCTCCATCTCAGCAATAAACAGCTAATGAAGGAAGAAAGCAAATTAACCCAGTTTCACTTTGACTCAGCTTTTTGTTTTCTCCTGTTTTCTTTTTTTTTAAGCCTCATTTCTTGGTTCATGTATTTTTACTCTATAAAAACGCTTCGGCACAGTTATCCGTAAATTAAAATCCATACACCTACAAAAATCCAAGCCAATAAATCAGATAATTGATTTATTGCTTTAAAACTGTTATTTTTTAATTAAAATATTCACTCTGTTATTTTATTAATTCTTGTTTGCACTCGGTAGATGATAAACGACTGAATGAAATGAAATTCTGATAGAGTCTCTACAATTGGGTTAAAGCATCCTACAACTGCATCTATGTTGACATACACTTGAGAATTTTATTATTATTATTTAGTTAAAAGACAATAAAGGAATAAAAAAATGTTTACAAATCTGTCGTTGTTTGAAAGTATGTATACTATAAATTTGCGCCGATTACCAGTTCTCTTTGTGGTGTATCTCACATTCCAACAAAAGCGCAGATGAACCCTTCAGAAAAGCCAAACGACATTTAAGTGGCACTCAGGCTTTCAGGTTAGGTCAAGACTTGATATTGCAGAAGTCGGAATTCTTGAGAACTCAAAATACACTCGTAGCATACCTCTCATCTTTGCAGATATTATTTCCGTTCCACAACTGATTTGAGGTTTTATTAACGTCACACTAAGTAGCAGTGCGAAGACTATTGGCAATAGATATAGTGAACGTAAATCACAGTCGAGTGACTTGACGAGAACGACACCTAAGTTGGAATCCCCTTCTCCGAACTTCATAACCACGCAAACACGAGAACTTTGAGCCTAAACTGTAACTTAGCCTGTAAGAGCAACCGTAAACTCAATTTATTTGGTTAATACAAATTTTTGGTTAAAAAAAATAGACCAAGGCATTCATAGTAATTTTTTTTTCTTAACAGATCTAATTGTACACTAGTTTTGCTCTTTATCTTGACTAAATTGTAAGTTGCAGAGACAATTTTGTATGTACATTATTTATTGTTTTCAGTAAATTATCAATTCTAGAGATATATTTTCTAGAATTAAAAAAAATCGGCTTACTGGATTGTTAATGAAAGAATAGATAAAAGAGACGACGCATTTGCTATATTTCTTTTTACATACATAAAAATACAAAATTTCTTCAGATATTCCCACAAGATTAGTTTTTCTTATCTGAAACAATTACTCGATCAATTTTTTTTTGCACTTCCTCTGAATAATGTATGATCTCCCATTCTTCTCAGAACTATCCAATTTCCAATGGAGATGTTAACACCCTCCACAAAATGATAGATCTGTCTTGGTTGGTGGAGATCGCTTCCAGTTCTTGACATAAACTATTCCTCAACTTTATTGATTAGCTGACAACGAGAAACGGATACTTAAGATTTCTTAATGTGCTTAGTGTCAGATGCAATCTCATGTATATTTTTACTTCCAAGTTAAGGATGAATATTTGCTTACACCACAGTGCAAAGATGAATCAAAAGATTGCAGGAAAAATGACACAAGTCGAGAAAGGGAAAGTGTTTCAGACAAGGAATTTTTTTTAAAACTTAGGAGTTCCCAGTCGTTCACTGTTCTGATAAAAACTTAATTACAAAAAAAAACCCATTTCATTACCGAAATTTTGGATCGAATATACGTCCAGATTGCAGTGGTTTATTGTTTATTTATTTATTTCCAATGAGACTTTTCATGCCGAATTTCGCTCTACCAAATTTACAAGTTAGGCCTAAATGGCACACATATTATGTCGGGAGATAATCCATGCCGAATTTCGTGCAAACGAGTTGCAACGTTAGGCTTGAATGTCGTTCACATTAAGTTGGAGAAGAAGACAAGTTTGACGTTTGAACGTAATTTTGAATTTTATTTCTGATGAGAGGGCAAAATTAAATTTAAATCAGAAGGCTCCTTTCCTGTGACGTCATGGTCACATGACAAATGCAATCATTACACTCGCATCACTTTAGCCAACTCTTACCTTTTACGGTGAATGAGTGTGAGTAAATGTTTATTGATGTCGCGCTGAGAAGTAACACAAGAACTATTGACGACGAACCTCGCAATTTTGAACCTTAGTCAAGCGACGAAGATGACACCTGTGAGCTGGTACATTTCTCTCATACTTCCCCACCACGCCAACGTCAGGACTCGGAGCTCCGACAGATTTAACGTGCATCAGCCCCGGCTACACAGCTGGTCTCAATGGCATCAAGACTCGAACCCATTACTCGACGGAAACCACCAGTCTCGAATCCACGACTGTGACCACTACACTACCGAGGCCTCTCTTAACCTTTGAAAAAATTCAAATAACTTACTCCCAAGAAATATTATAGCATTAAGTGAAAAGATAATGAAATTTACTTGCAGAATTTCACAAAGTACTAAAAATAATAAAGTTTTGAACCGATTTCACACACAATTTGGAATAAATTTAAAAATATAGGACATTACATTTACATTTTAAATATATATACATTTATATATATATTATATATTTTAAAATATATATACAAGCATCGCCATCTACATATTAAAAATAGATCAATGTATGAAGAAACCACCACATGTATTATAAAAATTGAATTAATTTTAGACTAAGTATTTACAAAAAAGAATTAAGAAAGAAATGCGTGAAAAGTATTTTAATATTTTTATACTTATTTGCTCTACCTATTTACCAATAAATTTTAAATAGTTTTTTTAAAAATTTAACAGCAAAATCAGCTAGAATACAATATTTATAAAAGGTTTTTAAAAAAAAACTTCCGTATCGCTTTGATTCATAGTTAAATTGTTTTACGTAAGATATAATTAAAAATAATATTTCTATAAATTTAATTGCGTAAATTACTATTCCAGTAATGTACTCTATTGACAAGATAATTAAAATTACTTTTTTTTTTAAATCAAAAACATGGTTGCACATTTTGCTATCTATCTATCTATCTATCTATCTATCTATCTATCTATCTATCTATCTATCTATCTATCTGTCTATCTATCTGTCTATCTATCTGTCTGTCTGTCTGTCTGTCTGTCATTTATTGTGTAAGCACTCAGAATTATTAATAATTTTACTAGTTTGAATTAAATTTAAATACGAAATATAAGAAAATAATTCATGATTAACATTTGGATTTCTATTATGTTGAAAAATAACCCGGCGTAGCTGAAATATCTGGCTGACAATTTTCCTCCATTAATAAAATTGTATTATTCTATTAGCATGAAATATTTTTCCAAAGAGAGATAAATATATGCTACAGTTCTAAAAATAATTGATTCTGCAAGAGGAAAAAAAATCAAATAATTTTATCTTTTCCATTATTTTAAACTTAACTTTAAAAGAACTTAAAAAATACTCAATTGAAATTTTAAAAAATGAAATAAAACATCATTTTCGTTTTTCAGGTTATTTTTTATAACGAATTTAAAGGTATATAATCTGAAAAAAATAAATATTAAGATTAATGAAACATATTTTGAATGATAATCTACATTTACCTGTTGTAAATAATTACATTTTAATAACATTTTTTCAAAAATAAAAAATTCCTTATAAATAAAAAAAAAATCAAATGAAGAGTGATATTTTTTTAAAAAAAAAATATTTAATGCTAACCGATAGTCTAAATCCAAGTATGCTTAATATAAAATAAATATTTTTACTAGCTTTATTTATATATTTCATGGAGTCATATCCTAAATTTAACGTAATTTTAATCAATAAATTTCATAAATTAAACTGACGAGCTATAATTTAATCGACTTATTACTAAGCGAATTCGTGTTTTTAGCAAATGTAAAATTTTTCATTCAATTCTACAGAAATAAGGACCTATACAATATAATAAAACTGAATTTCAACATTTATTAATGTATAAAATTAGTAAAGTCGCATATTGTCAAAAAATAATTGAAACAATATTTCATCTTAATTTTTATCGTGAATGTAAATAATTTCTTTCAGTAACTGCATTTGCGTGAGTATGCGTGTATAAAATAAATTTATAATCATGATCTTTGAAAATATTATTGAGCACTATTTGTTCTTACGATTATGTTACATAAAAATCTGCAAAAAGCACTTATTATTAAAAGTTCCATAATTGGTTATTATTATTATACTTTTCTGAGCTAATTCTTAATTTTTAAAATTAACATACAATTACATAAACAATTGAGACCACGAGAAATAATGGTACTTAAACAGTTGAGGCGCTTAATCCTGAATTAACAAATGCAAGTAATTAAAATCTCAGCCAAAATAAACAAATTAAAGAACTCTTAAGGCATTTATGGACTCAAAACCATCTACAAGTCGTTCACAAATCTTCTTCCTTCTCGAAAAGTGAATTTATTACTCCCAGAAAATGTAAGCCCTATTTCCCTACAGCTGTAGAGTTGGCAACAGTTAAGGATGGTTATCTTTTTATTTTTTGGGAAAATTTTTAACTCAAAAATAAACCTCACGAAGTGTTTAAGATAAAAAAAAAATATTATTAAGAAAAGGGGGATACTTTATTTACTAACTTATATGACATAGAATTACAGAATGTAATATTAAACAAGCCTTACCTGTTTGTAAAAAGATTTTTAACACTGCATTATGTTACCGAAGGAAGAAATCCCAGTTGAGGAAAAATAATCCAAACTAGGAAAAAAATTATCATACCATAATACAAGAACTCTCCCGCGCTCTGTCTGACTCATGTGGGAAATGAAACACTGTAGATTTTAACTTTCGGATTTTCGGCGCCAAGATATCAGCTAAGCGTCAAAGTTTAAGCCATTTAAAAAACAAATATTATAGACAGAAAATTAGAAACATATTAATAATGACAAACCATGACGGGAACAAAACACGACCAATTTTAAATGAGCTAATTAAAACATTTATACCATTTGGGGTATTTTCGTATACTGATGAATAAATAGTGGGTTATTATGGCCATCAATTTTTTAAGCAATGTATTAAAGGCAGGCCTATTTGCTTCGATTATGAGCAATGGAAAATGTGATGTGATGTGATAAATTATTGCTATGTTGCTATAATCCATGTGGGTCTCGTGACAAGTAATTCAGAAAATGATACATATGGATTAGGGATGTCGGTTATTTTGAGTAAAATAGCAACCATAGAGACAAACCTGTGGAACAATGCTTTTATTTTGATAATTGTTTCGCAAATTTTATTTGATGAAAAATTTAAAACATAGAAATGCATGTGATATAATAGGATTAATAAATATCCTAGAAAAACAAATAACGAAAGGATGAAAGAATTTCGTATTGCTCCCTCAATTATATACATAAGATGAATTGAATGGAATATTTGATCTTGTTTAGAAACATAACATTGTCAAGATGCTATCGAAATTTAGAAATTTTACCATCACGATATTTGCAATGATTGTCTAGAGCTGAAAGAAAGTGTTAATTCCTCAACCTAATATTATTGCAAATGCTAGAACATAGGTAGAGCCGACAAACTTCACTAGAATATACAAAAATTTATTTTTGAAAATTAGAGGCAAAAAGTGGTACTTTCTTATTTTTATCAATACGGTGAATATGACTCTAGTTAATGCTCCCACAATATACTGTATTTCTAATGACAAAATGTCACTAACAAATTCCAGAAGAGAAGTTGCTAGATTCAATATACTGTTTGACCCGAAAAATAGTGAAAGACCGTTTCGCGGTGTGAGACACAGAAACGAGTATTAAAAAGTGCACGAAAAATCGTGAAGGACATTATTTAGAAAGAACATTAGATGGAAAACAAAGAAAATGAGCAACATATAAAAAAATGTCAGCAAACAATGTGTAAAATGTGATATTGGATTATGTGTTATATATCATTTCCTGATATTCATAAAATCATTATGCAATTATAGTGTACCATAATCTTCAAATGAGGATTTATTTTTAAATCAATGAAAGTATTTATTTATGTTCTATTTTGTAAAATTTTAAAGCTTCATTCAGAAACATAATTTAATGTGAAAAAAATATTTTTTTTAAAAAAATCTGGTAGTTAATGGGTTGTAACGGTCATCCTTCATTATTTAACTCTCTCCAGCCCTCTTAAAGCAGTTAATCCTAGTTTATGTTCAAGTGATAAAGTCTTAGCTTACCAAATCACTCACTCGGTTTCAAGCACTTCTGGATTATTGAAGATTCGATTCTCTTTATTCTAATCAGGAATCACCTCCAACTAACTTTAATCCAAATGATAATTACAATAATTCACACCAATTTACATACATCTATCAGCTTGTCTTTATCATTTGTCTCCCTTCCCTTTCCTTTCATTTCAATTTCGCTTACAGGAAATCAATTCTTAAATCAGTACACATCTCATCTTCGTCTAATTTACTCAATCACGTTTCATTTTGGTTGGCGAGGAGTAGTTATTTTATGCAATTCAAATTACCAAAAAGACTCCGATGTTAGTGAAGGGAAATTTGCGATTAGAGCACAGTTACAGGTTAAACTGAACGGTATGGAATACAATAAGCATTAGTCCCCAAGATGAGCAAATCAATGATATGCGAATATTTGCTGTTTACTACATGAAGATACTTTTCTCACCTTTTTCAGTCTGTAAAAGATCTTTTACACCTTTATGTATCAAATTACAACAACGCACAATAAAAATTGGTTTTTTCTCTGTGAACTTTATCGGTAATTCCACTATTTTTTTTTAAAAAAAATTGTTATATAATATATTATATTATGTTTAATCGAACTCAAAATTGTTTGCCTCTTTATAATAACTGTTTCCATTCGAAAATGAATAATTGATTGTAAAAATGATATTGCTGATTGGAATTTTGATATTATTTATAGACATTTTGATTGTAAAAATGATAATAATGCAGAGTCCGAGTTCCATCTTCCAGTAGTGTTGTGACGAGATGAGAGTAATCTGTCTCTCTTAACAGATAATCTACCCTAAAGAGTTTTCCTACATTTTTATAGTACATTTTTCACAAGCCACTGAACTAGCGTAAACCCTAATTCTCAACACTAAACTAATTCACATCAAAAGTGGTTTAATTCGAACAAATATCGCAGACAAATAGATGCGATAGCTATATACCAATAAACTATTATCCCTCGCGATCGTTTGATAGTATAACACATTGTATTTGTTAGATTACAAAATCGTTTGCTATATTTTATTATAACTATTTCCGTAACTGTCATTCGAATAGAAAAGAATGGATAAAAAATTGCAATTGTTCGAGTTCTCGCTTACAGTAGTGTGGTAACAGAATTGCAAGGGGGGGGAAGGTATTATTTCTCGGCTGATCATCTACAATGAAGAGTTCGTTCCTATATGAAGTGTGTTTTTAAGTCAATGAGTTAACGCGTTAATACATAATTCAATCCTTTTTTTTTTTCAAAAATAGTTTAATTTGAACAAATGTCATGGAAATATAGATGTGATGTCTACAGTTGACACACACACACAAAATATGTATTAGAAAAATACAAAATTCTTAGTTTTTAATCCAATAAAATAACAAAATCAACTTTGTAAATTTGTATTATACAACATTTTTACATAGCTAATATGTTTTGTAACAAATAAATACTTTAAATAAAAAAGATTTTCCCAGAAGAAAAAACTAATGAAATTTGAGTTGCAAAAAAAGTATTAGAACATCAGACTTGAAAGTTGCATCAAATATAAAATAAAATACCTATAACTTTAAATTGAAAGTCAATACTTGGTATGCAATTCTTTAGCTGAAATTAAAGCATTCAAACGTCTCGACATCGATTCAACCAAATATTTTGTCACATTTGGAAATGTAGAGATATGGCATTCTTTAAAGCTTCTTTCAGTCTAAGTTTGTTAGTTATTGAGTATTTTCTTATTTGTACGTCCAATAAATGCTCAAATTCTCGATTGTATTAAGATCTGGGGACTGCGTTAAAGTTGCAAGTCTTCAGGAAGCATAATAGAGAAGCCACTCGTTGGTTTTGATGGTTGCATGCTTAGAATTTTGGTCTTGTTGCAAGATAAAAATCTCCTCCAATTCTAATTTCCTTGAATTGTCTGTCAAGTTACGGTGTAATACACCAATGTTAGTCAAGGCTGTCATTTTCTCATAAAACATTTGTAGATTTCCAATCCCATTGTAACCCATACAGTCCCATTGTAACCATAACCATGACTCTATCTTCTCTACGTTTCACAGCTTTATACACATTTTAGGGTTCTAATATGATATTTTTTCTGATCTAAATTGTAAGAAAGTGTTGTGGTTTGAAAATTTCAAACTTGCTTTTGTCGGGGAAAGAATGACATTTTTCAAAAATCTAATGTATGTCTAATAGTGTAAATCTAATGTATGTAATAATGTAATCTAATGTCTTTGTATTTTTTGACAAAATCTAATCGTTTTTATCTAATAGCTTCTGAAATATCTGATTTTTTACTTAACCGTCTTCCTTTTTATGCCTGAATCATGCAAAACATTTCTAACTGTTGTAGATGTTATAGATTTTCCTGATGCTGATTTAATGTCTGCGGCTAGCATATGAGCACTTCTCGATTGAATTTTCAGAAAATTTTTCACCATTTGACATCTTTCTCTCTCACTCTGTTTTCTGGGTCTCCCTGATGTCGGCTTATTATCCACCATCCTCTTGTCTCATTTTTCTTTTTTATAATATTATGAATTGAGCACAGTGAAATATTTAACTTATTCGAAATTTCACGAAATGTTTTGCCACTATTGTGTAAATAAACGACTTATTCCCTTTTCCGCAAGTGAAATCTTTTTTATTTTAGGTGCCATGGCAAAACATTTGTTTGAAATCTGATTCAAAGGTATTGAAAACAAATAAACAAGCGTTTTTAACTGAAATTTATATGAGGATGACCTTGAAATTTAAATGATGTGACCATTAGCTGTAATTTGCGTTCTAACGTTTTTAGTTCTAATAATTTTTTGAAACGCTCATTTTGTTATTTTCATTTTGAAAATTTTGTATTTACTTTAAATATTTTATTTTTACTTATCACTCTGTATTTTGTAAAGGCTATCTTAAAAAATTTGTTGTACAATTTGTTTCATTTCATTAGCTTGAAAATTCCAACTATCACTATGCTCTAATACTTTTTTTTTCAACTGTACTTGGAAATAAGTTGTTATGGTAGAAGAATAAAAACTTTCTATATAAAGGTGAGGGAAGGTTGAGAATAATTCAATAAAATCTCGACTATGCTGAACTACATTAAAATTACTGTCAATGCCTAAAATATTTAAATTTCTGTTGGAAACTATGTCTCTTTAATTAAAAACCTAATTTATCTTTAAATTCCCGGATAAACTATTTTGACTTATATCACTTTTCCCATAAGCTTATTACATTAGGCAAGAAAAAAAAAGACAATCGATTTTTCCGAATCAGAAAAACAATATATTCTGATATTCTGTCGTATAATATCGGTATGCGATACACATTTTACCTAAATAAATTTTCAAATATATATCGGAAATGTTATTGTTGTTTCCATCTTTTGGTATTTTTCTGAGAGGCAACATTTATCATAACGATTCGTCGCTCATATTTTTATTGCGTAATCAGTGTAATTAACGTGCTAGTTATTGGAAATTCAATATCGTCGCGCAAAGTAATGACAATCATTTTCTCATGAAGCAAATGAATGTTTTCCGTGAACAAGTAATTATGGATGATCCCACTTATAGATTATAACATGCGTAAAAAATACATGGTAACAGAAATGGTGACAATTAGGTAAGATTAAATATTCTTATAAAAATTCGCAATTAATGACAAAAAGAATTGAAGAACATATGATTAACATTTTTTTTCGGGATATTTCTGTAAATGAACAAAGTATATCTTTGGAGGCAGAGACTGTCTGATTGTGTAACAATTCAAATGTTGGTGACGTGAAAATGATAAATGCATGAAACTCGTGTAAACCATGGGCGTCGGGCTCCAAAAATATCTCGATTTAAAAAAAATCGCATATTATGAGGCTCAAGATAAAAATAAAATATACAGAGTTATATTCCTGAAAACTTATTTAAAATTATAAGACAAACACTCCTGTTAAAAATAC
>BMAW01051322.1:447776-519099 GCA_019974015.1 Nephila pilipes | reverse complement strand
ATATACTAGCTGATACCCGCCCGCTTCGCTGGGCAGACGATAATATTACATTTTGGAACCTATACATAAAATATCAAGAAAATTGAAGCATTGAAACGACCTTTGTGTTCTCTAGATGGTTTTTTATCGGCATTAATTATAACCTTTAACTCCTTTTGGTCTTTAGGAATTGAATCAACAGCAGCTTTGAAATCGTGAATATACCTGTTATGTTCATGTAGCTCCTTTTGTAATTGGCTAATTCTGGCTTAACACCTGGGAAAATACCACAATGAATGTTTCTTTCACATTCATCATCACAGAGAAAGTAAAACTGAAGAAAAGAAGGTTGTTGAAGAGGCTCAGCCAATAGGCTACCTATCCTGTGGTATACCTGGCCCTGGACTTTAAATCTTGGCATAAAATTTCCTTCCTTCAATTCTTTTGCTCCGAATGACGTCATCTGAAAACATCCATTATACTTGCGAATTGTAGAAAGAAAATGTTCTGAAAGCTGATCCTTATGGCTAAGAAGACTATTCAAAGGTTCAGGGAAGGATCTAATAACAGGAAGCAGGAATTGACCACCACTCCAGCACATTCCTGGAGGTTCTTCTATCCTTTTAAAGCACGGCACCTCGAACAGGGCAAACGTTTTCCGATACTGACAATTTTATCATTTGAATAGTCAATATATATTTCATATTTAAAACCAGACAAATTTTTGGAAGTCCATGGCGCTAAATTACCTTTTGATCTTTTATCATTGTATTTAATTACAGCTGCCTGACTCACGTGGGGGGTATTAGAAAAGTATTTTCTTACGCTCTATGTACTTCAGGATGGCTTTTAGTATATTTTGAATTTTGAAGCAGCTTCTCTATGTTCTTCAGGATGACTTTGAATATATTTTGTAGCAGCTGGTCTTACTTGTTTATATCTAATTGAATTTGTGAATCTTTTTCTTCATTTCTTTTACCTTTATTTAGTTGAAGAGAATATTACATCATTAATAATTGATTCACTTGAACTTGAAAAATCAATGTTAGATATTGATTGAGTCTTTGAAACTAACACAGATACATTTTCTTGAGGCTGAAACACTAAAGATGACACATTTTCTTCATTTTGTTTCACATTATCATAACCAGGATTAACTTTACTTCTATTTCTTAATCCAACTATTTAAATAAAACATCAAAATGACAACTATTACAGTTTCCCGTAAAACGTAATATTTTTTCCCCCTGAATTGTTTCCCCAATAGAAGCTAAATGGCAGCCACCTTGATAAACTTCGAACTGATAGGGAAATAGCTGTGCCGTCGCCATAATTTAGCAAATAGATCCATACGTGTTTGGTTTACACATTTCGGTAAAATATAAATCGTTAGTATAATAAGGGGCGCCAGATAGCATTTGAGTGTAGCATTTAAACCGATCCCAGTTGTCAAACACGTGAGAAACAATAATATTTCTCATTTTATACGCCATCGATATGTCACCGAACACCAGCAAAGACAGAGACGAAAATAAACATGCTCCGTCGCCAAGAATTTTAAAAACTTTGAAAGGAGTAGGTATTCCATCGATCCAAATATATTCAACATCCATTATTAAGAACTATAACTGAAAAGTAAATATGAAAAATCAATTTTTATTAACCTACAATGAAATACTTTTCAAGTTAAAAAATATAACCGAAATTAACTTTTTTAAATCAAATTATTTTAAAATTCAACAAAAAATACTAACAAAAAAATGAAGTATAATAAAAATTTTTAGCAAAAAGTCACCCGTATTACGTGATCCTTTTTGCAAAAGGATAACTCTTACGGTAGCAGCATATCTGGAACTGCAATTGAATAGACAGAATAGCTCTTAAAAATCATAGCATTAAAAATAATTCTGTATTCTGAAAACAATAAAATATCCAGCCATTTTAAAAAATGAAAAATGTTTATTTCCTAGAAAACAAAAACTAAAAATTACCAAAATACAGAAACAAAACTTTTGCATGATATTTACATTAGGTTACAATTAATGCATACATCAAAATATATATTTTGATAGCTACTTATTTTTTTTATTAATGACATGAATAACATACCGTTATTATTCATTTGTTAAAAGCCAACTTCAATAACTTGGTTAGATTGCGTTTAGATTTACAAATGTAGTTTATCAATCATTATTAATAATAAAATACTTTTCTCATTTACATCTAGGTTCCACAACAATAAAAATTATCGTTTGCTCAGCAAAACCGAAATCAGCTGGCGAGCGAAATCAGCTGGGGTTACCATAGTATAGCTTTTTAAAATTCACAATGCAAGGTCATTGAAATGTTTCTACTTGGCGGTGGAAGATATTTGGTGATATTTTGCAAAAAAGAGCCTCTTCTCCAAAATCTTGCCAATCATCCATCAGCGCTTCAATATTAAATTATTTGGTATTTTTCCATTTCGCACGCGCAAATCTTGCAAGTAAACTTAGTTGGTAGCGATACACAGTATACATTTAAAAAAATATATTCCGTTTGGCGTTGGTCATGTAATTTTTGGCGATAAAGTCGCCAAAATGACATAACCGATGGGTAAGAAAAGATTAACCGATGATAACTACATTTTGGTTAAGAATTCCATAAAATCCGTTCTTAGTGAGCGTCTACATTGCAAAATGAGTAACTGTACCAAATTTCAAGTCAATCGGTTGTATAGTCTTAGAGATATCGTGATGAGTCAGTCAGTGGTATTTCGCTTATATATATATATAGATATATATATATATATATATATATATAGTCGGCCTTCATTTCATTATATGTAAGGACTATATTTCAAAATTTAAAATTTAAATGTTGAATGTTTTAATATTTTTCACATCTTTAAAAATTATTTTTTCATTTACTAATTATCAGATCACAATTATGAATCACCATTCTTACGAAAATGGCTTAAAAATAGATTTTTAATCACTCTTGAAAGCAGCACGAGAACTATTGGCAACAGACCTCGTAATTTTGATCGTCGGTCAAATTACGAGGACGCCATCTAATTCCTCACGTGACGCGTGGTATTAAGGTTTGGTGAGAGAAGTACCAACTTAGTGTCATCCTTGCTACTTGACTGAGGTTCAAAAGGACGGTGTTCGTTGCCAGTACTCCTCGTGGAGCTTGTACGTGAATTGTTGATAAACAGTCAATCCATTCGTATTCCTTATCGTATTTTTTTAAAAAATATATCCGCTAATATTTTGAAGCTTAATTCTTCACCACAGAACCTTAGGTTTAATTTTTCGCACAATATTTTGCATTTGATTTGGCATTTGCAATTCATTGAATCAAATCTTCTTTATTTTAAATCCATAAACTGCTTAATGATGAAAGCATGACAACCTTTTTTGTTTATATTGATTGTTAAATAATGTCTCACTTCAAAGTAATATGAGGAATAATAGCAACGTACCTCGTCCTTTTGAATCTCAGCCAAGTAACAAAGACGACAGTAAGATGGCAATTCTCTCATAAAGTTTTCACATCGTGTAGCGTGAAGACTTGGAGCCTTGATAGATTTAACTCGCATCAGCCCAGCTACAGGGCGCATCTTGAATGGCATCAAGATTCGAACCCAAAACTCAATGAAAACAATACCGGTCACACGGGCGAGACCATAATCACAATACCACCACAGCCACGAAACCACGAACGTAATTCAAAAAAGAGCAATTACAGTTTAAATGCAACTTTACAACGAAATTGGGTATCTGTATCAGGTTCTATATTGATCGACAATTTATTACACACTTTTATGTTATTTTAAATACATTATGAAAACTATAATCATCTGTCAATGAATTAACATAAGAGGAAATTTATGAAGTAAAACCAGATAAATATGTAAGATCAAGAAAAGAATCTAAGATAAATATATAGAGTGCTTACAAAAGAATGTCGCAACTTTGAAGAGCAATTGTTACAAAACTAAAGAAGTTGCAACCCTTTTGGATAAATCAAACCTAAAACAATACTTAAAAGTTTAAAAAATTATAATTGTTCAATGGAGCCACCACCAGAAATAACACGATATTCAGTAGGTAATAGAGCCTGCTTCAATTTCTAACTGTGGAAATAGCCAAATATATAGCGTATCGAAGTAAGTAATGACAGTAACAATAGACTTGTAAAAACAGAAAAAAAAAATCCGAAACTTTCATTTTGTGATATGGCACAAAATACAAAATCTTCGGGGAATTGAGTGCCACTTTAAAGGCGGCTGTACCCAATATGTAAACACTGTGGAATGGTTGACTTTTTAGCTGATATAAAAGATCTAATCATCATCGAAAATAAGCTTAGATATGAATAAAAGCCCGCACCAGCTATAACTTGCATGGTTTGAAAGTCATTCACATTTACTCAATGCTTTTATACAGTCGTATTTGTTCATGGATACTTAAATGACAAAATGTGATGGGTATATCGCAGAGAAGATAATGGCCTTGCTCTTAATCAATAACTTCTAACAAACCCTGTCTTAACTCCCTGTGACTTTTTTCCCATCAAGGCTATTTGAAAGATTTTTTTTTAAAAAAAAATTCTGCCAATATCGGCGAATATTGACGAATTAAAAATGTTATCAAGTAGAGACATTCATACTGTAATACCAAACATGTTAAATAAGTGGGCGATGATTCCTACTCTGTTGACCATGTAAACTGGAGAGGGAGAGAGTTGTCTGACCTTGGAGTACCGGCGTTGTTTCGAACCCTGTTCCAGTGAGTTCAAAAGAAAGTTGATATGTCACCTTTTGTCATTCCCTAACTAACTAGGCTAATGTATACGCCCTATTAGGTCAAGTTCATAAGGCATTTTAACTTCTGGTGGCTGTTGTTGAAGAGAGTCGCTGCACGGGCGACTCATTCCATTCTGCTTCAAATCCATGCCACTCTACATAAACTGTATTAACTGGAGAAGGGTGGCGTGTTCACTCTCTCAGCAAACCATGACTAGATGTTTTCAATGAATGACAGATCTGGCGATCATACAGGATAGAGCAACAGTCGAATATCCAGTGTATTGAGGAAGTTCAAAACATGACGTTGAACATGTGGTCTTGCATTATATTGTCGGAAGATGGCATTTGGCAGGACACGAAAATAGGGCACAGCCATTGGATGTAAGATGTCAGAAATGTACCTATTGGCTTTCAAACTACCGTTGATCCAAACTAGAGAAATGTGAGTGGTGTACGCAATGAATTCCTAATCCATCACACCAGGTGCAAGGCCCCTATGCCTATATCGAATGCAAACAGAAGACGAGCGGTCTCCTCGGAGACTCCAGGCACGTATACGGCCATAAGAATACTGCATGCAAAACCGCAACTCGTCTTAAAAGACGACATTGTACCACTCCTCTATCCGGCTTTGTCGTTAGGCGCACCAGCGTCGCAGTCTCTCTCCATGTTGCATTGTCAAGGGAAGTCGAAGCAATAGTCGCTGTGTTGATAGTCCAAGCTGCAAAAGTCGTCGAACCGTACGAGCGGATACTGAATGGGCTGCAAACACGCCCCTTTCCTAATAGTCAGTGATGTGGTTATACTGTTTTGCAGGAACGACCTCACAATATGTCTGTCCTCTCGGATGTTCCTCATGGGAGGTCCTGGAGATTTGCATGCCAGTATGATCTCATCAAACCATCGATTCCATTTTCGCATGATGGTTCTGAGATTTCGACCAGTGCGACGGGAAGTATCATGGAGCGATAATTCACAGTCTCGGTAGGCAACGATCCTACCACTATTGAATTCCGACACTTGCTGGTAAGCATTTCTTCTAATTTGTGGCATAACACGATATTCTGAGAAAACTCCGTCCTTTGTAAGTGATTTCCGAACGAGGAATACACTACACAACTTTTATTTTATGCAGTACTACAAATATCGTTTCTCTCACCTGCGTCGACTACATGCGCTGAAATGCTAATTATTTGCATATTTTAATATCTTCTTCCTTTTAAGGGATTTTCATTGTCGTCATATCATTCCTTTTGGTCGATTCCATATTCGCATGGAAGTGGTTAGATTTCGGCAAGTGTGACGGGCAATATCAAGGAACGATAATCAACACTCTCTATAGGTAACGATCCTGCCTCCATCGAATTCTGATACTTGCTGGTAAGACTTTCTTCTTATTCGAGACATAACACGATATTCTGAGCAAACTGCGATCTTACAAAATGCTTTCCGAATGAGAAATCAACTACGAAATTTTCTTTTATGCAGTGCTTCAGATGTCGCTTCTCCCTCCTGCGTCGTCTAAATGCACTGAAATACGAATCATTTTTATATCCCAAAATCTTCTTCCTTTCATATGATTTTGACGTTCGTCAGTTTATCCCTTACTCGTATTGCAATTTTAATGTTAGGCTGTGTATTATTAATTGGATTTTGTTCGATTTTCTGGTGCGATGATTTTTAATTTTAATAGCTGTGAAGTGTTGTGTTTAAATAATTTGTCGAAGAAGGTGGCAGCTTCTTTAGTTTTGTAACATCAACTCTTTAAAATTTGAATATTTTTTTATAAATACTTATCAACTGAATAAAAATAGATGATTTTGTTGGTCTATGTCCCATAAAACCACCCGATAACTGAATAAACAATTAATATCTAGAATATAAGGAGTTAAAGATAAAATTGATAAATGTTATTTGCGATTCTACAAACATCGATAACTTAAAATATATATTCTTATAATTTTACAGATACTTTTATTCTAACGAAATAAAAGTTAATGTGCGAAATATACGTATCTATATGAGTAATTATGAGTTTTGGTACTATATAGGGTGAAATCATTCTGAAAGTTTTCTATTTCTGGAATATGAAAACGCATCCAAATTTTTGGGAAAATAACAATTAATTATGTTGAAAAAAACGCAAGCAGAATCAAAACCGTTTGCTGATTGCGTTCTTTACAGCTAACAGCTGCTTTTACACCTGTCTGGAATTGTCAAAGAAAACTATAAATTAGGATGTTAAAGAATCAATAAACTTCATTATCATAATTTAATTTCTGACTGGTTTTTTTTTTTATTACACAGAGCCCCTTTCTTCACCCCTTTTTTTCAGAATTATGTAGAGAATGATTTAAATAGATATGTTCGAAATTTCATTGGAATCTAATTACTAGTTCCAAATATATTTTTAAAAATTATTAGGAGGCAATATATTAGATTAAATCCAATAAAACAATTCGTAATATTTTCATCCGTTTTACTCGTGATAAATGGATCGGTACTTAAATATTACATTGCAATTCAGTATACAGCCCTTTGACACACCGCTATTTCTTTCGGCGGCAAGTGTTTTCGCGAATACTACCCTGTGGCGAGGGGTAGTATTCGCAGTTAACTTTGAGTGCCATCGGCGTTTCGAACCTTCAATCTTTGCATCCGAAGAAAACTTGTCCGGTCACTATTTGAAGAGCTCGTAGCAGTTAGACCAAAAAAAGATCCCCCTCGAGGCCAAGTTATTGAAGCGCTTTAACATCTGTCACCGTTGCTGAGTGGTGCTGCAGTTCCAAGAGAAAAATTTCAAAAAGGAATCTTTCAAAAACTTCAGGAGAGAATTAGGAGAAATGTGGGATATAAAAGTTTAAAGAAAAGGGAAATAAAATAAAAATAGAAAGAAATTTGGGAATGCCACAATTCACTTCTTTTTCTAAACTTCATAAAATAAATCATACAGTTCATAATAATATCAGTTTTATTCCAGTTTTTATTTCATTATTTAAATTTAGTATCTTGGTTGATAACTTTCACCGAACCAGAAAAATTTCTCTAAATAGTGAGATATATTCCACCGATAAAGGAAAGAATAAAATCATATACAGTTCTTCTTATTAAGCTTTTTGCTTGAAGGCTGCAATAGCCGAGTGGTCATGGCAGCGGATCTTTCGACCGGCGTTGCTTTCATCGAGTCATGAGATATAATCTTTATGCCAATTAAACTCCGTGTAGAGGGACTGATACACATTAAATCTGTCGAGGCTTCAAATCCTCCATTCGGCTTCGTGTGGAAGTTTCGAAAGGGAAACACACACTCAGATATCGTGCTCGATACATTCAAATGTCGAAGTGCATTTCCAATGACCCTCATTTATAACATGAATTCCTTCATATTTTCATAAAAAACACCTCAAAGATAGCCACCGTTATGTATTTATGGATCCAAAGACTGGTTTGTATGCACAAATAGTTTAAAGAGTGTGGTGATCTGCGAAATTGAGTAATAAAATGAATCAGGTTAATAGCACTCTACCACGCATATTCATAAATAAGAGAATTTATATGCTTCGGGTTCTTAATGAAGAGGACACATTTGCTGCTATCTTGAATGGAATTAGGAGATTTTAGTCGCCGCAATTATTGGTATTAGTTTGGCTGTAATTGTTTCATCTTTCATATATATATATTCTAGAGTCTCAAATATCATCAAGATACCTATTTTCAAAACATCCATAACTCAGAGATTCCCGAACGAAATTGTATGATATTTAAAATTTGGACTGATTTCAACATGAGAGAAATCAGATACGCAGAGAAAAAATATCTGTAATGTAAAATTCTGATTTCAAAGTTAATTAACTATCTTAATTAATTAAATAAAATCTTTGAAATCATCATTTAGTTACACTGATATCAATTTAGTCCGATTACGATCAGAACTTCAGAAGTTATATTTAGAATGTATTTTTTACTGCTTTAATTTCATCCCATAATAAGTCCAATCTCATGATTCTGAGAAAGTATTATTTTTGAGCGTGAGTCATAACGCATATAAAGAGTGAGGAACTTATGTTAGCTCTGATAATTATTATTACAGAAATATAGCTAATATAAAAATAAATTTTCTAATATAATAATTGCCGTATAGTATTCCAAATATTTGTCGCTTGTCTTGAATTCGATAGAATTAGGAAATCCAATATCTCCAGGCAAAGCAAATTGGAATAATCTGAAATAAAGGCGCGTAAAAGTTCGGAAACAAAGTAAAACTTATAATCTTTAACACAGCTTAGAATTGAATGAAAAATATAGAATGCTGCGAATATGTTTTATATAATTATCACAATATTTTAATGAGTCTCCAACACAGAAAAGGATATTTCTAAAGAAGCGTATATTTTAGTTTTCCTTCATCTATAAGAATGATTTCGATCCACACTTCGTGTATTGTTCTATGTCTGAAAGTTGCGTTTCATATGTATATATGTTTCTAAATTACAAGTAATTTATTCATCAGATGAATAAAGGCGTAAATCGCAATTCCTTTTCAAAAATAATAGGAAAAAAAAGTCGTTATCTTAGAGTTTACAGCATCGATGCGAAAACTTCTACAATAGAGGGAGTGAAATTTGAGGTTTATGAGACAAAAGTCAGAAGTGTAGCTATGCTACACCAAATAATGTGCAACTGTGGGCTAGACATAGAAGGAAAAGAATAAAAATTGGTTGACAAGAAAAGGGTGAAAATAAAGAATTGTTGTGGTATCCAATGGACGCGTCACCAGAGTTTACCAAATACAGTAAACCTCATTAAAAGGAAAAAAATCACCAGGGTGCTTCGGGTTTTTACTGTTCATATTAATCTAATAAAAAGTTAGCCCTGTGGAGATTTCTGTAATGGAAGAATGCCATCAGTGAAAAAAAGAATTAATAACAATAGCTCATATTTAGAGTGTATCTGTATTAAAGAATTTATTATTATACTTCTCTCTGATAAGAAATTTTTGCTGTAAAGAAGCTTTACAAAAGTTTACAAATAAATCACGTTAAATATCAGGTGAAGCCGGTGCGTGAGTGTGAGTGAATGTAAAATTTATTGGAGCAAGAGCCAGATGTTGCTATGCTGCCCTGAACAAGATTTTAACTGTGGTCCAGAAGTGAAGAAAATGGGGAGGAAAGACAAAAATTGATTGTCTAGAAGTAGTGTTGAAAATAGAGAAGGATCACTAGGGTAACCCGGACGTGCGTCACCCATGTTTACCAAAGACAGTAAACCCCATGGGAAAGAAAAAGATCATTAGGATATCTCGGGGTCATGCTACCCGTATTTACCTGAAGAAGGCAAGTCCTTGAAGTCCCTTGATATAATCCCCAGGGGCAGGGTGCCCGACTATTCCCCCAGACACTGGGTACCCATTTTAGTCACCTCTTACGACATGCATGAGCTACAGTGGGACTATTCTGTCATTTCCGGTCACCACACGGGTCTCAGATGAAGCTGGATGTATTTTTATTTTGATACAGATGGAAACTACAAAAATAGAACATTTTGATTACGATAAGTTAGAGATATTTACTGCAGACGGCTCACTAACATTCAGATAGTGATTGAAAGGAGTGGTATTTCTTTTTAGTCTTACATTTTCTAATTTTTAATATTATCTCCCTTTTCCTCTCTCTGAATTTTTTTTAAGAGTACGAATCTATAATTATATATACTGAAAATCTCTCACATTTCATTTACTTTCTTCTTTGCATTTCGAAATACCTGGTAAATAGATAAATATTTACAACACTTTTAATCTTATTCATTTCGTGCATGTGTAATGTTAAGTTTATTCTTTTAAAAAAATTTCTCAGTCAGGCGGTATTTGGTTTTGTGTAGGGAACCAATTGAAGTCTCTGCGTTAATATAAATGGATAATCTTAGCATGCGTAGAATTATTAAAAGCTTATAATGTCTAATTATTATAGAAAAGAGATTTTAAGCTCGTCTAGATTGTTGATCTTGTGAAAGGTTTCCATCAGATTAAGAAAAAAAAGAATTTTCGTTTATTTTGTTATTAGCATCAATAGGGTATAATGTACTTCTTACAGATGGGATCATTTCTCGACCTTAGAAGCAACACTTAGTTGGCATGAGTGGTGGACCTCATAATTCTATCACAGTAAGGAGATGAAGACCACATTTGTTGAATTGAAACTTCCTCCCCAAACTTCTATGTTCTTCCAATATGAGAACTTTTAGCCCCCGATTGATTTAACGTGCGTCGATCCTTCTACCCGAAGAGACTTTATTGAAAACTCACGACTTGATGGAAACAATGCCAACCGTGAGCTCGCAACTGTGACTAGTAAGTAACCCACCACCGAAACACTAAAATACAATACAAAGAGAGATTTACCTTTATTTCAAAAAATAAAACCTTTGATTTCGGAACTAAATCACAAAAGCATCTCAATGCATTTAAATTTGAGAGCACTGCATTCATTTAATTTTTCAACCCCTAAGATAAAAATCTACTATACACCCACACATTGTATTTGCTCGAGATGCACCAATAGAATAAACTTCTATTCCAAATCCATCCAAAAAATAATCAAAATTTATTTTACCGTCTGGTAGAAATGTCAACGTACACGATTTAAATTACCAGTACTCTGCAGTTCTATACAAGTATATTTTAGAAACGATGTCATGCAATTCAAAAAAACGAATTCCTATAGTACACTTATTTTAGAGAGAGCTTTAAATTTGACCAAGATGAAACACACATTTCACTTCTATAGAGAATTTATTTGCATAAGGATTATTTTGTTGGGCATAAAAGCAACACATCGAGTTGAGTCGCGAAACATGATTAGCAAAAAAGCAAAAATAGACAAAAACTTCAGCATTTTTTTATAAATTATTTCCAATTTAATTTAATTTTAAATGCATTATTCATTTTTATTCCACAATATTCTTAAAAGATTTGAGCATTATTTAGTCAAAATCCACCCCTCAATTTTATGTTACAGCATTTCTTACGTGATGCAATACAATAATACTCGAATTTCGATTTGAAATATTTTATAAGAATATCGTCTGCCTTTCCAAAACCCAGTTAAATAGCTAAATATAACTGTAAATAAATATCGTTTATAGACCAGATAATTTAATTGCGAAAACTTTATTCTATTTCTTACAGATTTATAGAACTAATCAGTTCTTTTGCAAGCATGAATGAATGATTCGGTTTCAGTTTTTATTTTGGCCAACGAACGCGTTGAATTATGTCATTAAGATGGTCGTAAGGTCTATACGAACGGTAGATAATTTTCAGTTATTTCTTAGAGCTATTTATTTATTACAAGAAGTGTTTTTAAAAGAACAAGAAATGTTTTTGCTATTTATTTATTACAAGAAGTGAATTTGGTAATAATATTTATTCTTAAGAGTTTGGATTCAAATTCGTATTTTGAAAGCAATGATATTAGATTATAATTTCATTAAACATTAGCATGTGATTTTCCATAATAGATGAAACTGTACTTAAGTAAAATCTCAAATTGAAATATTACTTTTATATTCCTGACAATCATCCCTGATTCCATTTTGAAGTAAATAATTTTTTCACGAAAGGATTCTATGTTAAAAATGTGAAATAAGGTATTAGGAATGAGGATGGGGTAACTCACTGTAGTTTTTTCTGTTTCTTAAGAAATTTATGAGGAGGACGCTCTATGTATACCAAAATAATCATACAGTATCTTCAGTATAATCTACGATACTGTAAGATACTGTAATAATACAGTATCTTCATTATCTGTGCAGAAGATGGACTGGACGCCACACATTGTTTTCATTGTCGCTCTGTTTCCGGTATAAAAAGATGAATCCAGGTCTTATCGACAATGACAGCTCGGCAAGGCAGCAATGAAATTTAACTCATGAATCACTGCTGCATTTGTTTCAACGCCGTTTAGTCGATGGCAGCAAACAATAGTAACACCAACCTCTCACAGCAAAGTCATATATCGTCTGTCATACGTACTTTTGAATCATCTTTGTATTTTTACACGAAGATGGTTCAAAAGTACCTGTGAGACACATAAATGTATTCGAATTAGATGCTCTATAAAATAACTAGCAGAACAAATGAAAACTTAAAAACATCCTAACTAGTGTTGTAAGAAAATTTCGAATTTTAATCTCACGAATTTCAGAAAGCGAAAAAAATTATACTTGAGGAAACAATAGCTCGTGCGATTTCTTGGGGTTTAATGAACTTTACTTACAGATCAGAATAATGGAAAAAACGCTTAAAAAATATTTTTGATATTTTATCTGTTGCAAGATATGAGGTGAAAGATATTTCAGAGTTTCTTAAAAACTATTTTGTTATAATGGAAGTTATGTATGTGTAAGATGAGGGGGATGTAAAACTCTCGTCTCTCAGATCTATCGTATATTTCTTCAGATCAGACAACCTTCAGATAGGACGAAATATGAATTTTTGTCAAATTTTTATCGTTTTAGTATATATATGTCCTATTAGACGACCTCCTAAAACACGGCTAAAGAATTTAATTTATATCTGCAATCAATAGATGTCTGCAATCATAATCTGGAGAAAAATCTATTTTCTTTCCTCTGGCAGCCCTGTCTATAAAAGCACGTGCCTAATCACGATCTCATATTTACCTGTAACAAGTTTATTATCCGTGGTAACCTAGTGATCTTGATCACAAACTCCCGGCCGATGTTGTTTAGTGGAGTCTTGGTGTCACTTAAATTCCATAGTGTAGCAGGGCTGATACACGTAAAATCTGTCCAGGCTCTGAAGTTTGAAAATGCTCAAGTGCCGTCATTGGCACTTCACCGAAATTCAAAATTTCTAGATACGTTGCCACTATCCCTTGTGTTGCATTTAAGTGTGGCATTAATAAACAATAAATCTAATAAATTTATTTCCTTATATCTGGCATTATCAACTATAGAAGTACATGCCAAATCATGAATTCATTTGTGCCTGTAATGTGTACTCTAACAAATCTTTCAAAAAGTGTTGGATTTCTAATACTATAGATGACACTGAGAGGATTATTTGTCATGAGATATTGATGAGGAAGAGTATTGGTTTTGTTTTATTAACGTCTCACTAGAAGCAACAAGAGGGCTATCGGCGATGGACCTCATAATTTTCAACTTCGGTCAAGTGACGAAATGAGGAAGAAGAAATCGATTCACCAGATACAGAATGGGAGCCATATGACGAACTTCTCAACAACAAAAGTGATTACGCATTAGTGAAACTATTTGGATTTGATAATGAATGTGAAGAATTTATAGGATTTTAAATATTGGATATATTGGAGAGTGAGTTATTTTATAATGGTTTTAATTTATATAAATTTCAATCTAATTTTTTTGTATCTCTCCTACAAGACGATTCCGGTTTAGGGTGGGGACATTTTTTTATGGGTCGATTCTCGTCTTATCTGAAGAAATATGCGATATGAACACTGGTGTCAAAATGTTTAATTATAAATAGTAAAATTCAAGAGAATATGAGTAAATATTGGAGAATTTGTTCGATCTAGCTGGTGAGGAGAATCATCTGTTGAAGAGAACACTTTGTCTTTATGCAAAGTATCTCAATGGATGCCTTCATGAGCAAAACCCTAGCACACGTCGGAACGCGGATAAAACGCTCAACCGACATAAAAAGTTCAAAAAGGTTTCGTGCAACTCACATGCTAAAGAACATTGTCAACGATTAATCAGAACGAATGACAGCTCAACGACATTGGATATTTCTGTGAAAAGAAGAATCGTTGGAATGTTTGAATCAGGACGACCACTGTGTCTTAGTGTGTGATGTCAAGACTGTGATAGAGGTCTTAAAGTGCAGGAAAGTTAGCAGACAACTAGTACCTGGTTGTCCAAGAGTCCCAACAATTTGTCAAGATTGATACCCAGAAGTAACTGCGAGATGTCAAAGGGACAATTGTGCCAGAGAACTGGTTTCAGCGCTCTCTGCCGCCACAGGCGCACTCGTTTCTAGACAAACTGTTAAAAAGCAACTCAAACATTTTGAGACGGCCAGACAGCCGACAGTTTGCATTTTCCACACATTTACTCATAAACGCACTCGTTTATGAGTACATTTAGGAGAGTGGATCAGTATAATGTTCAGGAACGAATAATATTTTAGTTTGAACACCGATTCTCGTCAGCTCGCGAAATGACGAAAACGTGTAAATTGTTTTTATCTAGGCAATACCACGAGAAGACACCGTTTTTCTTCAATGGAAATCATGGTTAGGGCAGGTATCATGTTGAACGGTCGTATAGACCTCCTTATCTTTGATATGTAGTCTGTAACTGATAAAAATACAGAAGTTAAGTTTTTGAGTATCAGGAATGGCTGTTTCGTAGCACTGTTAGTTCATACTTATGGATGATAACGAGCCTTGTCACCGTGGGATCTTAATCGACGAATTCATTGAAATGGAAAATATCGAATACATGCTGAGACCTGTTCGCTCACCTGATTTGAATCCAATAGGTGAGAGATATGCTCGGAAGAGGACTTGTAGTCTTTCCGCCCCCACCAAGCTCCGTCTGAGAACTAAAAGGATTTTTCGCGATGTTAAGAACTTTTTGAGCCCTCAATTCATCCAAAATATTATAGTAAGCATTTTAAATTGGTGCGTGTCATACCTGGCTGTAAAGAGTAATCACATAACTTATTAAATTACAGCAGCATTTTTTTCATTTCATTTGTTATTCACTAATCTGTGAATTCCTTTTTTGCCCAATTTTCATTCAGACCTTTCTTTGGATAACTGTAATTATTAAGTTCTATCGTATTGTTTCCTTATTTTGAAAATATTTTCGTTCTCATACCACGTTTACCAAAATTCCTACATCGATTTTCTTCATTATTCCCATAATTAGCTCTCATACTTAACTTTGGACATCGGTGTATTCAATTTGACATACTTTGAAAATTCTATTGATAATAGATCTTTATGGATGTGCAGTTGAACTGATATCCGAAACTAATTCAAAATTGCATTTATCTTACGATAAGTGCACGAGAAATAAAAATGTTTCGTTGTAAAAGTATGTTACTTTTTCCTATTTAATCGAATTTTTTTTAAAACGCAAATGATACATTAATGTCTTCGTACTTTAAAAAAATACTAAATGGAACATACAAATTGAAAGAGAAAGAAATAAAATTTTCATTTTTTCCCCCTATCTTTTTTCACCAATTTTTTGAGAGAGTATATGTAATGGATTACTTTTCTAAGACCGTATGCATAAGTAGAATGCTTATTTGAATACATAAAATTATTTATTCCTGCGTTTCTTCTAAAGAGAAGTAAAAAACTATTTTACTGCTACAAGTACTAACTCTACTTAAGCTATAAGAGATAACTTGGTCGATGTCATTTTTCTGACACAAATGACACCTTATATTTCAAAAATAGCTGCTCTAAATTATACGAGACGCTTTTAATTTTTCAGTCTTGAAACTGACAAGGGCTGTAAAAGAAATATAGACTTTTGGCGGATGTACTAAAAATGCAGTTATGTAAATTTGTTCGCAAGAATATAAATACTCCTTTCTCCTAAAGAGTAAATTTATTTTTCGTATTTTTAAAATAGTTCTCAGAGAGGATGCTCGTTGAAAACATTTGCACTTCTTTCTTGGAATATACATATATACTTTGAAAGAAATACAAATAGAAATAAATTTAGTTAAAAAAAATTTCGCATCATTTTTAAAATTTCATACAGTTTCTGCTGACGTTTTTCAACGATTTATTTTTGACAACAATGATATTATGAAGCTTGAGTTTTCTCTTCAGCTTTTATCGACTCAAAATTTTTATGCAATGATAACCTACTATTGTATATAATGGTATGTATCACCGTTGCGCTTGCATACAAAAAGAATTTGCTCTATACATGATAATTTGGATAGATTAAAATAAAATTCACACGGGAAATCGAATACTTTTTATCAATCGATGAAACTTATAATGTATACCTTAACATGAATCTGGAAATAATTGTGATCAAAATAAAAAAGATCTTCAAGGAGATTTCAGAATTTTCCTCGAATTTTAACCCACTTAATATTATTCAATGGAGCTGAAAATTTGTATGCACGCAAAATTCCTAAAACTATATAATATTGTGGTATAACTCAACCGTTGGTGAACTTAGAGGGAGCTGGAGTCCAGGTTATTTACCTAACTATTGAGTTGAAATTCTACACTGATGCAGCTCAAGTATTATATTTTAGTCATAAATTTACAGATTAAAAAGAATTCAATAAATATAAATAAAAAAAATTTAATTCAAGATTTTATTTAAAGATGGACTGAAATGGAAGGAATAAATTCTTAATATAAAGTAATATATAATTTTAAAAGGCTTGAGGGATTAATACTTCCATTGATCTCATATATAAGTACTTAATTTATCCTAATTATTAGGTAACTATGTATCTTGGCTAAGCGCCACAAATCTTTATAAACTATGTAGTATTTTATATTTAAAAACTATTTTTGTACATTTTTAAATAAAAGTTTAGTTTTAAAAAATCATTTATTTATTTATATTTTAAAGGCTTTGAAAATAAAATGCATCTAACCTATTTAATATAATATAACCTCTATTACGTGATATGTATACGTTAAAAATTATTCATTAATATAATTCGTTTAAAACAATTACTCCAAAGCAAATGTAAATATGATTCCAAACCTCAATTTTTTTCCCTCATTCGGTGTTTTCTTAAATGAAATTCTCAGAATTGTCTTGAATTACATTTCCCCCCCTTACTTCTATGCAAATACAATGAAATTACCAACACGCAGGCAAATTAGTGTTCTCTTGTTCTATTATCATTATTATTATTTGGGAGGGGGTTGAGCTTTCACACCTTTTTTCATAAGAAAGGTGAAAGAGACAAAATGAGATACACAAGAAAACGCACTGATTTACAGTTGCACATTTGTGTATTTCCGTTTTCTTTTTACAGTGAATTAGTTGGACTTCGAAACGTCTGAAAAATACCACTTTTGTTATTATGACAGCATCGCTTTCTCCCAGAAACAGTTGAGATTATTATTATTACTTTAAAGTACTAATAAAATAAAATTCAATTTTAAGGTATTTTTAACATTAATAAACATCATATATAGTAAAGAAATAATTGGTAATTCTTTATATTTATAATTTATTCTTCCTTAGAATAAATTTTTTCCTCTTTTACAATTTACTAACTGTTATTTTTAAAGCTATAAAAAATTTCTCTCAATGGACATATAATAAGCTTTCTATTATTACATAACTAATTTCTTTGTACAAATAAAACGAATGAAATTTTGAAGTATAATTTTAAGTTTTTCATTTTAACCGATTATTTTTAAATCAAATTAATCATGACTCAAGTAGAAAACTCTTTTTATAACAGTGTAATCAGAGACAGTGTTAATGATTAAGAATCAAAAGTAAGGGGTGAGGCTAAAAATTTATAAACAAAATATTACGAATGGAAGATAAGAGTATAGACAAATATTCAAACAAAATTTAGCTACGAAATCTTAATTTTTAACACTTTGTGTGTAAATTTGGACAAAGAAGTAAAAGTTGGCAATTTATACCAATTTTTCCTGTGGCTTATAGTTTTAATAGAGGCATGAAAAAGTTTTTTGAAATTTCTAATTACATTCATGGTTAAAAAAAACACCAATAAGGAATAGTCTAATCTCTTCAAATCTTGGTAAGAAGGTATGTCACGGTACGTTATGTAAATCAGTAGTGTGACGAAACTATTATGCTAATATGCACGGCACCATAGGGTTTTAAAGCTGAATCACTGTTGCTATATAAAGTAGTCCTTGAGACCTATTTTCATTATGGCTGTGCTTATTTCTGCTGTGTTAGAAATTGCTAAGCCTTAAGAGGCATTCGAAAACTGTTTGCGCATTTGACAAACTTTGAAAGAGGCCACGTTGTGAGATTTAGAGAGACGGGTTGGATATATTAACCTATTACTCACCAACTAGACCATTCTGACCAAGCTGCAAGAAAATGTTGATTACATTGGATGCGTGAAGACCCACACACGCGAGATTTCGGCTCTGGGCGACCTACATCGTCCAAGATAAAAGAAAATAATTTCATTTGTTAATAATCCTGGACAGCCTTAACGTTGACTATAGCCACCATCCAATCTCAAGTACCGTCTTCGTGCGGAATCGCTGTTTCAAGCCAGACCATTTCCAGGAGCTTAGCTGAAGGAGATTTGTTCTCAAGACGCCCAATACAAACGTTACATCTGATTTCTAGACATAGTAACCTTCGTTTTCAAAGGTGTCGGGAGTGACTAACTAGGATGGCCAAGGAATGGACCCGTATCGTCTTCTGTGATGAATCCCGATTTTGTTTGGGAACTCACGAAGCTCGTGTTAGAATATGGAAGCCCATTGGTATGTGTCAAATCAGGTCAATTCTGTGGAGAGACAAATGACCCCTATTGCAGATGTGATGGTATTTGGAGCCATCACATATTACTGCCGGAGATCATAGTTGTGATATAGGGAACTTTAACGACTGTTTGATATGTTCAAGAAATCTTGCAGCCACATGTATTTCCATTAATGACAGGGCATCCGGTACTAGGTTTTCAGCAAAATAATGTTTGGCCATATGCGGTAAGAGTTTCTAGAGATTATTTGAAACAGTTTGAAAGCATTTCTTGGCTGTCATACCCATCGGACTTATTTCCAATTGAGCACATAACGGATGGGTGGGAACGATTATTTTAGCACCCTACCAGCTTGCAGGAACTACAAGATCAGCTGCAACAAACATGGGCTAAATTGCCTCAAGACAGTATACAAAACTTATATGCCTCAATGCCTGACCGTGTAGCTTCTTGTATCCACGATAGAGATAGCCCGGCAGGATAATAGTGTGTTCACATTAATATGTATTTCTCCACAATAAAAGATCTTTCTGCCTTGATTTTGTAATCATTTATACATTCTAACATCACAATTACAAACACCACATTTCATTCCATTTCAATGCTTCCTTCTTGGTACGTTATTTATTTTTACCGTGAAAGTAATATAATATACAATACAACTTTCATTCAAAAGTACAATATTATGAGGCAGAAAGTTTGAACTTTATTTTTTCCCCTGAAGAACGATATTTACAGTAGGAAAAACAGTTTTACAAGGAATGTGAGATTACCACATGGAAGTACAATGATACTGAAAAGGTAGGGGTAACCTTGACGACAAATATGGTTGGATTAAGTAGCCAAGCGTCCAAATTTTGTGACATTTCTTGATACTTTTGAACGAAAGAAATCTCTAAGATATTTCTTGAGGTAAAATATATGAGCTACTGTGTGTGTCATTTGGCGTACTTAGAGAGAGTGTATGTAGATTATGTGTGCTAATGCGATATTGCGATTATGTGATTTGATTAACACTGTTTAGAGAATGGATGAACTTTGAACTAGTGTTATTGTATATCCTATGTGCGTATTTATGTCTTCCCATTAAAAGAAAATATAATAATGTATTTGAAACGAGTTTCAATGAATTTAAATTTTTACTGTGAAAGAGACTGCTCATTTATTACGTGGATCTTTCCTGTACTTTGATAGCCTATTTACCACTTAACAATATTGCACTATAATATAATGAAATAGAGGCACTCCGAGGTATTAAACAAGATCTCTGATAATTTCATTAAGAAAAATGACTTGTTAAAAGTATATACTAAAAAATGATAATTCACCAAAATTCATCTAGTGAGTTCGTGATAGGATTTCGCGTTTTTCCCTTCACTAATCTTGGGGAAAATTTGTAATTTAAATTGCGTAAAATTCCAAATCCCTGCAAATGAAATGAAAGATGATTAGTTAAATTACATAAAAAATAGAATTATAATAAACTGAGTAAAGGATAGTGATATATAAGTGAGGTAGAACTTAAAGGAATGAGAAAGGAGAAAAGAAGACGACAGGCTAATAGTTGCTTATGAATTGTAGAATTGTAATTAATCGTTTGTAGTAAAATTGTTAAAAGTGATACCTGGTTGGAGTAATACGAGTTGAATCAACAGTATTCAAAAAGAGTCTTAATCGTTACGAAGGAATTAGTAAGCTAAAATGTTATTGTTTAGTTATTAGCTTGGATTAAGATGAGTTAATAGGGATTCGAGAATCAGAGTAACCTTACATATTCTGAAAAGATCATTAACAAACTCTGTTGTCCTTCTGGGGTCTCTTTAATTCGATTTGTGAACTTGTTGTCTACTTAATTAAATTTGAAGATGTGAGTGGAGTTAAATAATAAAGGGCGAGTGCGACAAATTCACTTAAGCTTTTTTTATACTCATTATATTACTAAAAACAAGCAATGAAAAATCAAAAGTACAGATTGCTTCTGATAAATAACATCTGATTAAGTGTTCAGAGCATTGCAATTAATTATATTAAAGAAAAAAAAAGACATACAATGTTAAATAAATTTCTCAGAGTCATATGGTGAAAGGTTTTTTTGCATGGCGTAGATTTCCATACATTCTTCTAATCCGATTTTTCAATGGCTAACAGTACCAAGTGGCAAACGTTCTTGAAGTACTAAATTCTTCAAATAATTCTTCACTTTGTTCTGCCCTGAGAGACCATTCTGCCCCTACAGTGGTACAGTGACAGTGAGAAAAAAACTTCATAGGTTTGAAAGGTTTTGAAAAATATTGTGGTTGTGAATGTTTTCACATTTTTTTTTTTAATTATAGCACTAACTTTGACAGTAGTTTACGATCCGTTTCTTCAGGTTCTATCTTAAAGAACACGTCAGTTACAGGAAACAAAGCATAATTTTCAATATCAGACACTTCTCTCACAGCCGGGCAAGTTTCTTTGCGTGTGTGATAAGATCTCTACAAACCCAGATGTTCTTCATCGGAGCAGTAGGTAATGTTTCCATATAGACCAATAAAATTTCCTGATTTTTCCCCCCTTCAAAACGTGACTTGATGTTCTCAGCAATGGTGTCTTACAGAAAGGAGTAAAAAGTTGGAAAGCAAAATTTTTCGGGTGAATCGAAATCGGAGTGAAGGCTTAGAGCAGAGGTCTTCAAACTGGGTCCCCTGGAATTTTGACAGGGGTTACGCAAGTGATCCCTTTTTGCTGAATCAAAGTGCCAATATTTTAGTAAAATTTTAGTTTTTGAAAGATTGAATTCTTAAAGGCAGTTTGCTTGTAAAAACAAATATAAATAAAGATTTTATGGATAAAATAAAATCTTGAATTTCGTAAAAGTCACGTGCTTCAAATACAATAATCGAGGCATATTAAGTCACATATTAGTCTCCGTTCTTTGGTTCAGTCGATATATTTCTATTAACGAGGTATTGAGGTATTAGCTCTCGCAATTCTCATAGCATCAGGAAGAAAGTGGTATCAACATTAATGGCTCAAACATAACTAGGTCGTGGGATTAATGAATGAATTCTTTTAATTAATTAATTTTTCTAAAAAATAATTTGTGAACATTATGAAACTATTTTTGTCATGAAAAAAGAATTATTTAGATAATGGTCTAAATAACTGATGGTCCAAATTTCACTCAAGTTCGATCATTAGTTCCTGAGGTATTCGGGAAACACTATCATGGGGCCATATGCTATATCAGGAGTGGCCAATTTTTTTGCCACAAGAACCAAAGTTACCTACCTGAAAATTTTGGGAGCCGCAACTAAGGTTCTTGGTAGAAAAAAAAATTAGAGTCATTTCATATTTGTTTTGACAGTTTTTACATATTTATCAAAAAAAAATTTATTTACTCTTCGTTAATGCTAAGTAAATGAATTTGCAATGTAGAGACTATTTTCTTATAATCAGGGTGATAGTTAGAAATTGAATTTCTTATTAATTCTTTTAAAAGCTGGTTGGTCAACATTGAACTTTGATTAAATAAATTTCTTCGTCTAATAATTTTATTGTTTCATGCTTCATCATATTATGTCGATAGAAAATTGACAGTAAACAATATGCTGCATTATTAAAATTTTTACACTTAGTTTTTGGTACACATTTCCAAAATTTAATAATCCACTTTGCCGATTTATGGAACATTTGATCTTGATCTTCTTGCATCTCTATGAATTCTATCTATCCTGCTGCCGTTTCACAAAGTAAACACTTATCAATTGTAAAACCATTGATAATCACGTCGATTTCAAACGGATTTAATAAAAGCGCAATTGCAGGTCTTAAGGCTACTAAACCTTCAAATTTTTCTTCAAATTCATTCAGCTGATTTTTTTAAATTTCATTTTATAGTTAATGAAGATTACAGGAGGAATATCAGATTTTGAAATAGCTTTTTTTAAAAGTGGGAAGTGATTGAATGGCTGTTCCATTACTTCCTTTTGGAATAGTTATAGTTTTATTTTTTCATCTGAAATGTTCTTAACTTGAAATGACAAATTCAATTTTTTCATATGTTCCATTGTATCGATATAAGACATTAAGTCATGGATCCAGTCTTTATCTTTTAATTGCCGATATGATTGCTTTTTCTTTCTAGAAAGGCAATAATAAGTTCTAACAAAATTACCAATCTTTTCTATACCCAGAATATAGATACCCACCTCACTATGCAGTGCTACGTTAAATCATTTATTTGTTCATTTAAATTGAGTTCGTCAATGAAATTCTTAAGCCAACAGTAGTTATTGGCCTTATTTCAAATAAAATTCGCAATTTTAATTACCAGTGTAGACACATGCTCAAAATTTAAGTTTTTGGCTGTAGGATGTTCCCGATTCACAATACAATGGTTTGGAATAAAATCCGGATACTTTTATCTTTTTTCAATTGTTCATTTAGTCCAGCATTTTTCCCACCATCGTTGCTGCTCTTTATGTGGTTACACTTATTAACTTATCTTTAGGAACATGTTTAAAGGCGCCTCCAAAAGCTTCCTTTATAAATGCGCCAAAAGTAGTATTTTTTAATGCAGTTAAATCTAATAATTCTCATGTAACTCCATCTTCAAATGCTAATGGAATAAAAACTGCTATATGAGGTTGATCAGTATTATCGATTGACTCATCAAACACTAATCTAAATGATACGCATTTATTTATATCTTCATGCAATTGAGATAATAAATCTACATTTATTTGTGAGATTTGTCATTCAAATGCAAGTCGTGTAACAAGAATGTCACTTATTAATTTTAAGTTGGCTGCCCGAGATGGTTCGGTTTTGGAGAAAATTCAGAGATGAATGTGGTGAATGATAAAAAAAAAAGAACCAAAAGAATTACTCACAAAATATTATAAGTTAAACAATTTGCTAGAAATTTTACATTAATGTTTTGTGATGCGTACAATTTAATAAATCAATGATTTGCATTAAAACATTTAAGCTTTTGACGATATAATTTACTCATACGTTACAGGACAAAAGAAGCCGATAATTTTTTTCGGTTCAGGTCCGGTTTTCATTCCGAACAAAATAATGTGTTTTTTTTCGGTTTCTAGTTCAGTTTCGGTTGAAAGTCCTGATTCAAATACACCAATGACTGGGATCTCCCTATACGGCCTACACGAGGTCTGAACAAAAGTATCAGTATTAGAACTACTATATTTTTATGGAGGCTGAGCTGGGTCAAACTGAAAAATACGGAATGACTACGAATCATTTCCTATGCCTGCATGTATTTATACAATTCAAGAAATGTAAAATATAACAATTATTTTTCAACTATTAGTTGAGCCGTAATAAACTTCTGGAAGAGCAACATATTCGAGAGTCATCAATTAGCCACTGTTGTACTAGATTACTTCCAAGCAAAACTATTCATAATTTTTCCCATCTTTCGTAATACCACGCGGTCACTGGATCGATGCCTAAATATTATAAATTAGTACACGGACCCTTTAAGCTCCAAGATTTCTGGATCGTAATTTCAAAATTAAAAGTTTCTTGCGCAGTTGGGAATAAATTGTTAAATTTAAGAGTTCTACGACATAAAACTTTGAGATGTTACAATTAACTGATTTTCGTAAATGAGTATAACAGTTAAACTTTGCTTAATATTATTGTTTTTTTCTATTTTTATGATTTAGAATTAGGAAAAAATATCGATCGTTTCGCTCAAAAACCATCCAAAAAGTGTTGAATGAAAGGGTTTTGATCGCCAAATGCTTCAGACATTTATTTTACTTTAGGAGACATGATTTTTATTCCTTTATAACTCAAAAACCATCAAGTACAATCCTACGAAATCTAAAATTATAGAAGAAAAAAGTCAGATTTAGCAATGGAAAAATTATTTTTTAGAATTTTTAATGATTAATGAACTCATGAACACCATTATTTAGGTTACGTTTGAACCTTTTGTGCTGATACCAATTTTAAGTAGCATGAGAGTACAAACCTTCTAGTTCATAAAAAACATTACAGTAATAAATAACTATAATCTCTTTCGTTATGCTTTCAAAAAAGTCCCCTTGTGCCTTTTGCAAATATCAATGTTGTAATATTAATTGTATTTTTCAATTTTTTTTATTTGTAAGAGTGAGGTAGATATAAAATATTTCCTACTTCCTTTCAACATCACGCATTGCCCATTTTGAACAATTCGTTACAAATGTTGATATTTTTCTTACAAATCATAAAAAGAAGTCATTATGTTTCGACAGAGCTCACATAACTTTTTATCCAATTTCATGCAGACTGCTCAAAAGCGAAAAGAGAGAAAAATAACGGGAAGCAAAGTTTAAATATAAAATCGAACGAAATGAGAGCAACTAATTCATTACGTAATTCAGCGTCGTACTAAATCCAACTAAGCATTCATTTGAAAACCTTCTAGCCCTAATGCAGTTAGGATCTATATTTATTTATATATATATATATATATATATACTATATATATCTCTCTGAGACAAATTTTTGTGTGTGTGTGTGGTGTGTAAAGATTCAAAGTAACTACTTATTACACACACACACATACTCACACAGTTTATTTTCTGACACAGGACAGAACATTAAAACACAAAACAAATTGATTAAACTCGCGTAATCATAGATTTAACGTCCAGAACAATATAACGTCCAGCGCAGTTTCCTGAACCGTCTTGTTCAGCGTCTCGCTCCTTCTCCGTCTACGTCACATCTCACTACGTCACATCTCTCTCGAAGTGCTAGGTGGCGCTCTGCAAGCATCATGGCTGCCTTCCGGGATTATAGATCAGCAGGTCTTAGATCCCACATATATATATATTGTAAATTAATTTATCTGTATTGTATGAACCCAAATTTAAGGAACAAAACCAAGAAAAAAAAAGAATCAATGATGTATACATGTATAACAATACATTATTATGTACGATACATCAGTGGTCCATCCAGAAATTAATTGGGGGGGGGGGCCATATCGTCATTGTCGTTAAAGAGGCAATTTTTTAAGTTTGGAATAACCACTTGGTAAAAACTAAAGAAGACTATCAATCTTATTTCTCCTGTTTCAAACTGTTCGAGTAATATTTTTATCAAGTTATAAAAACTACAAAAATAAAGATAATTCAAGAAAAATAATATATAGCATGAGAACAAAAATTCTTATTTACCAGAATTGGTGGAATCTAACACCATCGTAAAATTGATCAAAATCATTTAATGATTGAAAATGCGATGACGATTTAAAATATGGTTAAAAAGGTGCGAGTTCAATAATGCGATGGTTTTACAAATTTATTGAGTTTCACAAATTTATATGTATTCTCAATTTTTGTTTTTGCAAAATTATTTAAGAGTTTTTCACTTACTTATTCCTACATATGTGTAACAGAGTCTATTTGAATGCATTTCATATACGTGCTGTTTCTTAAATGCAAAAAATATTATACTTCATAGTTTAAATGAATTTATATGTTACGGTACATGTTGTAATAGGCAAGGGGACTAAAACTTTTTAAAGTTGATAAAATATTCGGATAAAATATAAAGTTGATATATATTCGGAAAAATATCTGCGTTGCACTCTTGTGAAGCTTCTATGGTAGTTAATCTACTCTGTTGCACCAATAATTTCTTTTTCCACAGCTAAAATTCTGCAATCAAAATACCAATACTACAATTAAACAAATCTGAAGAATATGCTTCTTTCGGTATTCTAAATTATTTATTTTTCTAGAATGAAATAATTCATCAGTGTGATTAAAATAATTAATGAATTCATTACTTCTTTGTGTTTTGTGAATCTTTGTTTAGGATGTAATATTACAGCATCCAAAAGCCGGTAAAAAATCTTTGTCCTAAATTAAGAATCAGGTGATTCAGCTGAAATATTAGAAAAACGATTTTTTTTTTTTTTTTTTTTTTTTTTTTTTTTGGGGGGGGTATAAAAAGTTTTTTTGTGCGAGGTTACGATTTTAAGAAAAAAAGAATTGATCACCGACTGACTGCGAATCATTTCAAGTTCTTTTATAATATCAGCGCCAAGTAGAACTGCAGTAGTGAAGTCCAGTGCCTCAAATTGCAAAATTCTAAAGGTCAATGTGAGAGAAAAAAAATTTCTTTCGAAAATAAAATGATAAAATTGAATCTTCTCAATTAATTTAAAATAATTTAGGCTCCGGAAGATAAATCCTTGTCATGCTAATTTCCAATTAATTCAAGAGCACGAATCAATAGATAGAGCAACTTCGCTATCACTATAATAGATTAATGTGGCTCTATTCACCGCCTAGGAGATAAATTTTTCAATTCTTCTTTCCTGGAATAAGGACATAGTTCTAAAATACTGTCCTTTAGATTATAATTTCTTTCATGAATATTCATGAACTAATAGCATTCTCCACTTACCCGACGCAATTTGAATACCTTTAATTTGATTGAAATGGACTAATTTAGAGAATGAGATCCGTAATGTATATGTAATGATTATTGGAATTTATATCTCTTATTGTGAATAGCACTACATGCTTTACTAAATATTCTCCCCGTAATGGAAATAATGCTCAAAACAGTGAAAAATTCTCATTAAATAAAAATTTGTTGTCCTTACTTTCTACAAGTCACACACATAAAAAGACTTGCTCTTTCAGAGAAATATCTGTGGTTTCATCCGCTAGATTAGGAAAAAAATGCTTGAATTTATTTTTTAATGGTTTTTTCTTAAAATTATTTCGTTGCATGCATGTATAATTTTGTATTGTATTTTAGGTGATATATATTTGAAGCATTATTAGCAGATGATCTGTTTCCTCTTTCTCTTTCTTGAATCGAAAAATCAAGAAAAAATTTCAAACAAATTTAAAGTTATAAATTATAATCATAAATAAACTTGATCAAATGAAAATAGATTGACCCAGTTTTCCTGACTATTGTTTGTTTATGAAAGACAAGACTATCGCTCGTGGATTATTCAACTCCACAGATGATTTATGAGCTGAGATGGACTGTTTCTTGGCTTGTTTTATGCGCCTATATATCACTCTCTAGAAATAAAAAAAAGAAAGCTAACTGTAATTGTTTCCCACGAAAGTTAAGAGGGAAGGGAAAGGGATCAGATTCTCTAGGAATGCTTCCCCTTCTCTTCGTGTACAAACACTGATCAAGGGGCATTTTTTCAGTGACTGCAAAAATATTTCTCTTCTTTTCTCTAGAATTGGCTTCGATTGAATCTTTTTTTTTTCTCTCCATTATGAAAAATTTTAAGCACTAGGAGAAAAAAAAAGTTTCGAACATCTATAATAGTGTCATAAAAGACATTTCTTGAAATGTTTCAATTTTGAAAAAAAATCCACGGGGGTACATATGTCCCTTTACACCCCCCTAGGTACTCCACTGTCATACATGATTCTTATAAGTGTGTAATGTATGTATGTAACATGCTAAGCACAAGCACAGATTCATTATTATGTTTCATATTAAATTAAGCGGTGGCGTTAGCAGTTATATTCGCTTTGGCCATATATTCAATTGCAATTTTGAAAACATTGAAGCATAATGGATCCCATGGGTATAATTGCGGCCTCTCTTGGCAATAATTAGTTGATAAATGCATGAACAGAATATGGGGGAAAGGTATCGTAGGTTTATCAACGTGAAGAACTGATTATTGTATAAATTCTTGACCTAATTGGGATGCAGCGGGACTAGGAAATGTAAATGAGCGGGATATAAAAGAATTACTGCAAGTTTCCGGTGAAACACTTACGAGAGACAACTTTGAATACTACTAGATATTCGTTCAGAGTTTCAAAATACAAAAAAGGATTCTGGAAAATAATGTTCCAAGTTATTTGCTGCAGATTTCTTTAGAAAAAAAAAATTTAAGAATGATAACAGAAAGCACTTATTCAGAATTTAAAAAGGATGTTAAAGCAAGACGAGTTTTGGAAGTGATCTCCTCCTGCCATCATTCATTTAAAGAGAGAAACAAATATCATAACTGATTCGGAAAAAGAAAAATTTCAAAAGAACCAGTGCTCTCATCACAAAGATGAACTTAATATTTCTCTGTGTTAAAAACAAGTATACTTCCATAAGCAATTTAAGACAAATAAGTGATTTAAAAGGGATATTCTATAAGGTTTCATTCTGCAATGAAATATAAAACATTTGATATAGTACAATCTTTCTCTAACTCAAAATTCTGTCTCTGAGGCTTTTGGAAGTTATAGAAATTTTGGCGTTTCTGAGTCCTTTAGAGTTAACTTATCGTAAAAAGGATGTAAATTTAAATTGGTTCCTTAATTTCATATGGGTACAATAAGAAACTATTGTTTCAAGAAGAGATATTGATTCTTTGGTGGTTTTGGATCTGGTAGTGAGTTCACAACAAAATCAATGTACACATTCGAGCATTTCTTACATATAACCATCTTCATGAAAAGTTATGCCATCACCATTTCTGCACGATTCTCTTTAATGTTATTTTCTTTTACAAAAACTGATACATCATGAATATCAGGTGAGTTATATTTTAAAATAATCGCCTATTAGAGTGGACAAAACTAATAAAATTAAACAATGTGACCAAATGTATAAAAAAGAAGAAAAATCACAGCAAAACATTTAAAAAAAAATCTTAATTGTTAAACCACTAAACTTTTGCATGTTTTTTTTAATTTTTACCTTAATCTACATTTATAAATGTACAAAACCTTCGCTATAACCGGTATAAATGTATCTATTTTTTTATAATAAGCCCTGTCACGAATTCCTAAAGCAATGTCGGATCGAAATTACGTTTGTAAAAATGAAATTTCATTTTAATCCAAATTATATTCTTTGAATGACTTTTGAAAAAAAAATTCTTGCAATTTAAGTAAAAAAAGAAAAGGAAAAATGTTTTGAGGTCTAGCTGAAGTTGTTATTTTAGATTAATTCTTCGCTATACATTCTTATGTTCGACTCATTACACTAACAAGATTTAAAAATAATTGCTTGAAAATGAAACTTAAACATTACTTTTAAAAACTTATTCTTCCATTCATACTTGCTCCGAAGAAAATTAGTTACGATTACAAAAAAAGAAATGCAAGAAATATATAATAATAAGCATTAAGATAAGCTAGAAAATAATAATAAGCTTAAAGATACAGAAAGACTTTTTCCAAAAATAAGCATTCATATTATTATAAAGAAAATATAGTAAAAATTATTCTAAGAAATAATAAAATTTAGACAAAAAAGATGCGTTGGACAAATGTTTGTTAGCTTAATTTTTCTTTTTGGACTAGAAATAATTTAAAATCAAACGTTTCTTTACGAATAGTTTATGTCAACAATAAGGAAGATAAAATCTACAGTTTCTCTAGGTAAATGTAGTTTTGAAAATGATATAAGTAATTTTGTTTATCTCATTATGTTTTTAACTTCTTTCTTGCGAAGAAGAGAATAAAACTCATTCCCACCTCATAATAATTAGAAAGAGGAAGTGATATTTTACATCTCCATTTGTTGGTCAGCTCTCTCTGTTTCCATGAAGTAAAATAAGTTGTTGTCAGCCGATAGTCATTTTTTTCACATCACCATCCACAATTTGAGTTGATGTAGTTGTGAGAATCTCAACGGAAATCAAGGCAATAAACAAAAAAGAAAGAAAAAATCGACCTCGGAAAAAATATTCAAATTTTTTTTTTGTCATGCACTCATATACAGTCAAGGGAACTAAAAATAGGTGACTATAGGAAATAAAATAAGAAAAATGAAACACATTCAAGGTCATGGCAAATCTAATGAAAACTTTGGAAGTGTTCCGGGATCAGAGGAAAGGTTATTATTTCTATTTATTCGAAATTGGGAGATTATTTCGTGCACAATTATTTAGATGAAAACAATGAGATGTGTTTGATTTATTGTTAGGAATATTTTGAAAGCGAGAAAGAGACTTGGTGAAATATACTGAGTATAAAAACATTATTAATGAAATATCTGTGAGGGCTAATCTCCTTGTACAAATGTGTAATATTTTCAGACCGAAGTTGTGACCGATTACGCTCTAAATAGGTGATCTACGAAAACCATCTGTCTAAAAATACTATATATTAGTTTTGAGGATTTTTCTTGATCCAAAAATGAATGAATTAAAAAACTTTTGTTATGGTCTTTTATCCTTCACAGTGCTGTTAGTCTGACATTACATTTTGACAATATATACTGGTGTGAAAAAATTAAGTAGGAAGTCGAATAAATTATCGTATCAGCGGAATGAAGAGGCAGAGATGATTGAAAGACCGATAAAGAGATTAACTACGGTAAGACACAGTAATACATGCCCAGATATGCAGCTGGACGTAATGCGGGAGTGTCGGAGCGGAATAAAGCACGCCGGCGGCTTAAGCTCAACATTTCTGGGAAAGCGATTGCACAGCAGATATCAGTTTAAAATGATATCAAGTTTCTGCCTCAGAGTGAAATGTCTGAACAATCAATCTATTTGACGACATCTAGATGATTTTACCCAAGGTCGAATCATCGGAAAGACAAAGGAATATCGAAGTATGAAAAGTGTGGCTGCGGAGTTCTGGATTGCCAGTAATACATGTGGCTTGGAGAAAATTTCAAACTTCAGGAACAGCTTTCCAAGGGTTCAGCAACTGTAGAGCACGAGCAACCACAAGACCGATATATTTCTACAAGCAGATGGAACAGGTGGCCAACATCGGGAGAAATCGCTAGACACATGGCACATACTATTTGACGACCGATGCCACATTGGTGATCTGCTTGCATGACGATCTATATGGTGTGTACCTTTTTCGCCTGCTCATCGGAGAAGTGGCTTTCTGTGGTGCCTGGAACACGAGAAATGGGTAGATAATCAATAGGGTGTACTCTTTGTAGATGAGAGCAGAGTCTGAGTAGCGATTCTGGATGCATACACACCTGTAGAGAGTAGGGAACTGGCAATAATCCCTCCAACATCGTTGAAAGAGAACCGGTTAGGAAGTCGCGATGTTCTCGTTTGGGAATTCATCATGCTTGGTAACCGTAACGAACTTCACATCTTCGAAGAAGGTTCAGTCATCGGGATCCATTAAAGTAATGAGATTCTTCTTTCGCATGCGCGTCTTTTAATAGGCGAATTTTAATTCCGATTTTCAGTACAAGACGAATGGGCTGCAATGCCTCAACAACTCATTGACAACCTCGTACTGAGTATGGCCAGACAATGTGAAATCTGCTTAGCAGTCAGAGGCAATCATATCCCATACTAAATGCTGGGTGTTTCTGGCTGGATACCTGCTGCATGGAAGTTTCTGCCTTCAATCGCATTGTGCTCCAAAATACTTTATCAATTCCTGAGGGTACTTCGTTTCCAGAACACCGTTTTCAAATTCCTTACAACTGCATTCACCTGCCAATTTATTAAGGTCGTCTTTAGTGAACAGATCACACCGGCAACCTACAGTAACTCTCAATGTACTGTCATCTACATATCCTAGCCCCTCTCTATTTATTAAATTGACAATTTGGCCTATGATAGGTTATTTTTATTGATAATCCGTGGATGCTTTCTCCCATACTCTATCTATTCGTGTATACATCAGTTAATTTTTTTGGAGCGAGATCGATGTTCACTATCATTCCCATAATGTTATGTTTTATTAAAAAACGCATGACCAAATCAAATAAAACTACTTGTGACCCTTCGTAACGTAATACATGAGTAAAAAGCAAACGCATGTGTGTGTTTTCACGTTACGTACAAACACTGCAAACTTGTCAATAAATATTGTGTGTGTTTCATTCAAAATAAAGCCCGGAGAAGTATTACATGTACTCACCATTCATTTTTCTTTTCTGCTTCGTCTTTTTTATGTAATTCATTTTAATAAGAAAAAACATGTCGAATGGCAAGAAACTACAAAACGGAATTATAAAAATTGACCGAATTATAATTCAGCGCTAATCAAGGTATTATTGCATTGGAATATTAGAAAGTTCAGATGATCCCGTAATTGGATTTAGTACGACGCTGAATAACGTAATGCATTGGATGGTTAATTTTTACTGTTCTTCTTTCGAATTTTGTGTTGGAACATTGCTTTCGGTTACTTTCTTTCGCTTTTTAAATTGGATAAAAAAATTATATGAGCTTTGTTGGGACAAAATGACAGATTTTTTTCTTTGTTATTTGTAAAAAAGTAAGCATATGCATGCAACTCTTCAAAAAGTTTTATACCTAATTCAGGCTTATAAATAAAAAGATTTTAAAAATACAATTAATATTACAATATTAATATTTACAAAACGCACAGGGAATGTCTTAAGAAGTAAGGTGAAAGAATAGGATTATTTTAATACTGTTATATTTTTAAGTACTGGAACGCTTGAAGGATGTTAAAAAATAAATAAAAATAACTTTCATAAATCTCCTGGTAATTTGAACAAAATTAGTAACAATAAAAATAGTTCAAATGTAATTCAAATTATAATGTTAATAAATCCATTAATTATCATAAATTCTAAGAAAAAAATGTTTTACTGCAAAATCTAAATTTTTCTTGTATTTGATTGCTTATCCTAAAATTAGCTTAAATTTCAGACTTCGTAAAAGTGTACGTGATGGTTTTTGCGTTACGGGAGATTAAAAAACAAGTCTCCTAATCTTAAATGAGTGTCTGAAACACTTGACGATATAAAACTTTTCGACTCAGAGCTTTTCTAACTTTTTTCCATCGATTAATCGATATATTTTTCCAAATCTAATATAATAGAAGTCTGAAAGAAAGTAATATTACTGTGTGAAACATGAATTATTAAATTCAGTTACGAAAAATAATTAATTATATCAAAATTTCATATGTCATAGTAACCTTAAATCTAAAATGTCTTTTCAATAGCTCAGGAAGTGATCGAACTCGAATTTACAATTCACACACACACAAACCTGGTACTTAAGGGATCCGTGTACTAATTTATAATATTTAATCATCGTTACAATCATTATGTGGTTTTAAGAAATGTAGGAAGTATTATGAATCGATTACGTGGATGTAATCTCTAGTATATGGTCCCCTGACAATTTTTAGTGAATATCTCAGTAACTAATTATTGGATTTGAATGAAATTTGGACCATTAACTATTTAAATTATTACCTATATAATTCTTTAATAAATTGGTTTCATGATAACTAAAAGTTCTGTTTTAGAAATTAGTTAATTAAATGAATTCATTCATTAACCCCACTGTCTAGTTCTGTTTGAATCATTAACGTTGATACCAATTTCATCATAATTCTATGAGAATTGCGAAGATTAATAAGGGGAATTAATTGGAAAACGTTTTACTATGTGGTATATTATTCAGTTTAAAATTTAAATAATAATCATCTCTTTATTTTGACATAACGGTGATTTTCAAGTTTTAAACAGGAAAATGTTATTTAATTTTTGTATCCATCTTATCTTTTGCCCCTGACGATGCTTCTATAGTCAGTCACATTTTTCATTTACCACATACATAAATTTCCGTTATGAAATCACACTTCACTAGAAATAGTTTTAAGATTGATTCCGTTTCCACACATCAACAAGAAGTAGGAATCTCAACGTATTTTTAGAGGCATCACCAAGAGCCGTAAAAATCTTCATTATAGTGTTTCAATTTAAAGAACAAGTTGGACATGACCAACTTTCATTTTTCATACATTTTCAGTAGTACCACTTGCAACAAACACCATACTGAACCACGTTTTAAGAAGTGGTAGTTGTATTACAACGAACTGCAGAGCCAAAAGTTTTGTTTGAAAGCCTATTCCGTGTTTCCTAAGCTTTTTCAGGAAATAAATGTTTTGTATTTGTGAGATTTTTGTCTATTATTGACCTTTCATTTCAGAAATAGATTTGATGTTTTCTACAACGAGAAGGAAGCTTGAATATTTTGTAACATTTTTATTCAAAATATATTTCTAAATAATTTCTTCTTGGCTATCTAATACAATATCTGTGCTTTTTTTTTACTACATTACACGTTTTAGCTTTAGTTCACGTTTGTAATGTTCTGGAGTCTGAGATTTGAAGCAATATTTTTGATTATCAGATTCGAAAATAGTTTCATCTCACACGTCATCTATTAACTCCTTACGAATATTCTAAAGTTCATCAAAGGTTTTGTCTACCTTAAGGAAAAAGAAACTCTAGCGCATTATGTTTAAACTATTTCAGATATAGGAATTGGATAAAATATTTCAGATTCATGAAGAAGATTTTAAGTGCGAATTCAATCTTCCACTTTCAAAATGGAAGAAACCAATATTCCATTGCTTATGTATAAAGTTTCTAGTAATTTAATTCAATTCTACAAACATATTTTTGATGTATCTACACTGTGTGTTAACACACTCGTTGTTTCAACCTCAATCATTTCGCTGGTCGTGGCTTATTCTACTATTTGGTAATTTAAATTCAATACCAAATAATCCTTTTTAAATGGAATTCATTATTAGGAAAATTACTCAATACAAATGAAATAAATTTAGTCAATTCATTTTTCTAAAAAAACGAAGAAATGGGATTTGTGATCCGATAACTGTCTGATTGTTCAAATATCAAAATATGAGAAAAGGAAAATGAAATAAGAAAAGGAAAGGTATTTATCTGAATGTTTTATTTTATTTTTACATAAAAAATTTAAGTTCAGAATTCTAATTTTGAGAATTTATTTTAAATAAAATTACTGTGTTGTGGCACGATTTCTTTTCAAAAATTTTCTCAAACTATAAGTATTTATCAATCATGAAAGAAAAAAATATTAACTACAATTTGAATGTGTGTGTGTGTGTGTGTGTGTGTGTGTGTGTGTGTGTGTGTGTGTGTGTGTGTGTGTGTGTGTGTGTGTGTATGTGTGTGTGTGTGTGTGTGTGTGTTTGTGTGTGTATATGTGTGTGTGTGTGTGTGTGTGTGTGTGTGTGTGTGTGTGTGTGTGTGTGTGTGTGTGTGTGTGTGTGTCAGACACTTTTAGTGTCATTCACTAATTATTATGCTTCAGTATGATTACTTTTAAAAACTTTATCAAACTAATAGTATTTATCAATCGTAAAGGAAAAGTATTGAACTCCATGCACAAATGTATTTGTAAATGTTTTTAAATGAATCGCTTAATTTTACCGCATTTACAAAAGTTAGAATTAACAAAAATTTAGGAATAAATGAGTTATTTATAAGATATATTAGAGATGCTTGATTAACCTTTTATATAAAATGTCTGATTCAGAAGAGAGGATATTGGGAATATATTCGTACTCTTTTATGTCATTTACTAACAGAACTATATTAAAAATTACATATTTTACCACTGATAATATTTAATATTTATTTTCATACAGATTAAACTATAGTTATGTATATAAATTTGTCTTTCATAAAGCATAACTTCTATCAATGTAAGTGTACATACAAGTAATAAAATTTGTACTATAATTATTTTCTTAGTTACATTCGCATTTTTTAGTTCTAAAAACATATGCTTCATCTTCATATAAAATTCATGAAAGTTCTCAAGTTTAGGTAAAGGGAATGAAAATTAAGATTACATAGTATTTTCAGCGTTCTCAATGAACTACAAAAGGAATAAAAGCGCTTAAGCGCCAAATTAGACAACCTCCGAATAATCTTATGAATAACACATCAACGCAGTTCAAATCAGACACATAGGTCCCTGAGAGAGTTAAACTAAAATTAAAGATCAAGCCTACATAACATATCACCGTGACCATGGGTTTGCTTGTACTTCAGTGTCTGTTATTAAATCTATTATTTTGTTGGAATGTGTTTCGCACTCGTAAAGAATGAGATGGTAAGTATTCGGATCCTTTTATTATAACTAAATTTAAAATCATTTGATATGAACTGGATGTGGACTTTTTTTTCTTTACTTCCTTACTGCGAACTAAATGAAAAGGCATGATCATTTAAAGAAAAACAATCTTTTAATGTGCTTGCGCAAGAGATATACATTTTCTTTCGTAATTTTGTAGACAGGACAATTGTATATAATACCCAGTTGAATATTTTTCAAATTCAGAAGATAAGAATGCATGCACTGTCCCCATTTCTGCACTTACTGTAACAAGGTTATCAGGGCTTTTCCACAAGTAAGGTTTTTTAGTAGTAAACAACAAGATGGTTACATTGAATTAAATAAAATTTAGTAATGTACTTAATACCCACGTAGATACATTTAAATTAGGTACATTATTTCACATAAATTGCATTATAAGAAAATGTAGAAAATATTAATCTATTATATGCCAATTTTTTTACAAAAAATATTCTTTTTCTAAAAAACAAACATAGACCAATGAAATTTACAAAATAATATTTTAATTTCCAATTTTATTGATTCAAGAATTAATCCTCATTTGGGAATCACGGTACATTACATGTAAAAACATGTAAAATGATTTTATGAGTATCATGGAATAACACCTTCGCCATGTAATCCAATATCATACTTTACACATTGTTTACTGGCTTTTTTAAAAATTGTTTATGTGTTTTTTTTTCCATCTAGTGTTCTTTCTGAATAATATCCTTCACGATTTTTTCTTGCACATTTCAATACTCGTTTCTGTGTGCTCATACTATGCGATGGTATTTCCCTATTTTTATGTCAGATAGAGAGTGTAAACAGAAAAAAAACTTTGCAACTTCTCTTCTGACTTTTAATAAAGACATTTTTTTCTTTAGCAATGCAGTATATTGAGAGAACCTTAACTGGAGTCAAATCCTCAGCATGAATAAAAATTGTAAAGTACCACTTCTTGCCTTTAATTTATATACTAAATTTTTGTATTTTCCTGTGAAGTTTGTCAACATCACCTATGTACTTGTGATTTGCATTGGTGTTTTGGCTGGGGAATTAACACTTTCTGTCAGCTGATTGCATATCAAATGATTCGATAACATCTTGACAACATTGTTATTTTTCTAAACAAGGTCAAATATTCCATTTACTTCGTCATATCGATATAATTTAAAGCTCCTCGAAATTCTTTCTTCAATTCGTTATCTGTTTTTCTAGGATATTTATTCGTCCTATTATATCTTATATTCTGGTCGCAGGTATATTTCTCTCTTTTATATTTTTAATCAGATCAAAACTTGGGAAAAAATTATCGAAATAAAAGCCCTTTCCGGGTTGTCTTAAAAATGTTTGTCAAATATTTGTCCATTCGTTGGTGATTCAACTACGTCTATGTAGATGATCTTGATATAGATGATGTGACCTACGTCAAACTCACGTCATCTATATCAAGACCATCATCCTAATTTTCTTCAAATCATGCTAGTGTTCGAAATGTTTTTCTACTCGTAATAAACAAATTGAATAATTCAAAAAATCAGACCAGATTATTTTCATGTAGTTCAAAGCCAATAAGAATGAGAGTGAAATAATTTTTCAGCGAAAAGCTATCGCCACCTGAAGTGAAAAATTAATGCCCATTGGACAAAACGGATTGGCAAGAACTTCACCATAATAGATAGAAATAAATGCAATTCAAATTCACTTGCTTCAAACACCTGATATTTCTTTTCTCCCTCTCCCCCACCCTTCCCTTCGTATTTATTAAATCAGTGGATATATTACACAATTTTTAGATATAGAACAATTTTGGAAATATTCCGAAAGAAAAACTTTTATTTGTGCTGCAAGTAGTTAATTATTTTACAATTCAATAACCGTGAGCTGTAAATAAGGTTCATGTGTCTTAATAAGTGCTAGAATTATGCGTAATGGAACCTAAAATAGACCATGACGTCATGTTATGAAAATGCATTAGATTGATGCACAGCAGACGAAATCTTGCTTGTCGATCCCTTCAACATGAAATTATAAAAATTCGATGGCGACGACCCTGCCCTTCAGTATATTTGGGTTTACCCTTCAACACATAGCATTAACAATGAATTATATAAAAGTATGAAAGAAATTTTTCAAAATCATTACTTGAAAAAGTTTTAGTGATTAAAAATACTGCTTTTGCCGCTACCAAATTTAAACATATCTTAGACTTCATAATGTCTCTAAATTATTGACCAGTTTCTACAGACCGCAAGCAAATACCAATGCAAAGTTGATTTACGCGTATAATCAAACCGTTATTATACGCTTAAAATGTGAAATTAGTAATAACTCAAGCTAAGTCCCTTGGGTAAAAATTTTGGGAAAAGTAACCCTTTAATATAATCAAACTCTACATACTTTAAAAGGCTTTCCGTAACTTATGAAATGTTTGATTATTTATCTTTTGAGATTTCAGTTTTAAAAAAAGATATATCCTTCTGTAGAAGAAAGAAAATTAGCAACAGAAAGCACTAAGCAATATGATCAAAAAATAAAATATGACAAAAGATTTCATGCTAACGCTAGTGTATGTTGTTGTCTTTCTAATATCAATTGATACTTTAAAAAATATTATTATTATTCTGTTTTTGATTATTGATGTTAATTGAATCATATTATTATATAATGGGATTTTATATGATGATATTTTTTGTAAGAATACAAACACTTGCCAGTGACTCCCTCTTAAAATTGGGGGTAAATGTAAGAATAATTATTTATAACACAACCAAAATTATACTTGCTATTTAATATTTGTTTTCTTGCTTTACATATTTACTTGTGGCGTTCAAAGCTGTTATTTTCTAAGCAAAGATCTTACTACCATAAAATTTCAATCCTATTTCATTTTCTTTTGTAATCGCAACTCGAACTATAAAACGCATTACCCTCTAATCGAAACATAATGACAAGAATGTAGAATTACATTAACTATACAATCAACCTAAAATTACTTTAATCTGGACTGACTATTTATTCATTTCTCTGATAGAGAGAGGCTATGGGTATACATTACTAAATCGGAGAAGGCAAGAGGCGACCTCCGCCATCTAGCTTTTCTCAGAAGAAAGAGAATTTTCCTTATCTTCGTTTTAAGGAAGGGATTTCTCCAGTTCACGTAGTATAGAATGTAGGGAATCTGAGGGATTAACATGACGTCTAGTAGGGATTATTTTTGATCGATTTATGAATATATGCAAGCTGATTCAACAGATATTGTGAGCGCGGGAGTGCACAAATTAAAGGGCACTTTTGAAATGGACCAGAAAATAGGAATGAACTCTATTTTTAGTTGGAGACTGAGAAAACTTAGGAAATTAAATTAATTTAATGTGAGATCACTACAAATTTAAATTTAATCATCACACACACATACATATATAGAGAAAGAGATCAGGAACGAGGCTATAGAAAGTGATCCGACTCACCACTAAGGACGCGCGTCCAGGCAGAGCGACTTTGATCATAAACTGTTATATTTTCTCGTCTTATTCAATTTGCATTGCTGTTTTGTAGCATTGTTTCCTTGTTTTATTTTTTGTTTTTACAATTTTTATTCTCTAACTTTGTTTTCTTTCCGTGTTAATTCGAGAAGCTTTATATTGAACTAAATGATATTAATTTACTTCGTTTGCAGTTTAAAATTTTATTTGGTTCAACAATTCCTATTTTGTATTATGAATACAAGAAAGGTCATTTGTATAAATTTAGCTGATGTAATAAATAATTAAGGTACATGTATGTTATGCGTATGTAAAGCATAAATTCCTGATCCAGTGTTTATTTTGCGTTAACACTTCCGCGATATCTAATGTGTTTGTAAGAAACTAATTATATGTTTTGTTTTTAATATCTTTTTGGATGTAACATACGAAATTTAATAAATTACTGATGTAATTGCATATTTTTTATTAGAATCTTTAACTTATAGTGAAAGTTTGTTTGAAAAAGATAGAATATTAATTAAAAAATTACTTCAAGAAAATAAGATGTTTGATGATTATTAAAGAGTAGCGTGTCAATTGTCAGATACGTGTTATGTATTGTTGCGAAATTAAAAATTACTTTGAATTTACTCTCTGTAATTTTCATACATATAAATTTATTATAGATTAAGCAAAGTTTAAAAGTACTGATGAAAATGACTTTATTTATGATTGAAACTTTAAACACCGTTTGAAGTATAAATCACATTTCAACTGAAATTTCCCCATTGCAGCTGATTGTTTTAAGAAAACTTCTAATCAGAATTGCGATATTTTTGCACCAACAATGACTTTTTAAACCAAAATTCTTCCTTTACAGATGACATTTCCGCATTGTGTCCTAGGAATAGCAAGTTTCAAATGTACAGGAGAATCGACGGCACGGTTCTCACCTTCGAGGGAGAGGACAATCTCCAATGTGTCATCACCTTTCAGACCGACACCAAAAACCAAAAATTCATGCTGAGATTCGTGCACTTGGCCTTCCGCTGTGAGGAAAACCTATATATATATGATGGGTCACATGCACTTGGAAATCCCAAGGTACGTCTGTTAGCCCTGAAACACTCAGTTTCTTTTTAAATGCAAGTAATGTGATATTTTAATCAAAGCACTTTTATATCAGAACACAATTTAACAAAATGTATGTTTGCTTCTGTGAACAAAGTAATACGATTAATTGCTTATTATGATTTTCTTATAACTAAAGTGAGCTACAAATATTTGTTTGATGTTATTAAAAAATATATTTCTTTAAAATTAGTTTAAAAATACCTGAATATATTTCATGAAAGTTGTTATTTTGAATACTGCGCTATGATATGAAATGGTTTTGTTGCAGATAAATATCCTAATTTCTAAAATCGTAAAATTTTCTTTCTTAAATTATTATCTTGAAAAGGAATTTTTTATTGTTATAAGAAGCTGTAAAGGTAAGTTACTACATATTTTCCATAGTATACTAGATATTAAAATATTTTATAATTTATCAAAATTACCTTATTAAAATGCATTTAATGGTGCAGCTGTAGCTGGTAGATTGAGTGACGGACTCTTAACGAGAGAATGGTGGCTGTCGTTTCCGTGTGTTTCGGGGCTGATGAAAGTTAAATGTATCAGATTTCGAAATCTTCACAATATCTTGGTGTATTAGTTTAATAGCGGATTGCTAACGTAGGTGTAACGTTTATTGTATAAAAGCCAAATTTTCACCGATTAAAATAAGTATTATAACTTCTGTGAGCAGAATGTGTTAACTTTTACAGCAATTTATTTTGTTGTAATGCTTTTTTTTCCAGATATTTGCATGATTACCTATTTCTTTGCTTGAGAGCTGAATGATAACATTTTCCTCTAATATTTCATTAAATGTCATACAACTTTCTCTCTTGTAATGAATACTGGAAAATGGCAGGATCTGAAAATGGCGTCCAATCAAATCCTAAATGTATTCAATCGATGCGTGATCAAGTGATTAGTGTGCTGTTGTGTGTTATCCTGTTGGTAAAGGGTATTGGGTATGCCCTGAAGGTAGAGGAATGTCACCCCCCGCAGCAAATCATCCACATATCGTTGTGTCATCATAGTGCCTTGAATACGGACTAAAGATGACATGGAATTGTGCGTAATTGAGCCCCAAACCATGATACTGCGTTGTCGCGCGTTGGGGCATTCCACAATTGCTGTAGGAATGGACCTGTCTCCACTTCGATGCCGCACTCTTACGTTGCAACCAGCATTGGAGAAATAGAAACGTAATACCTGCGACAACATTATTCTGTGCCATTATGTCAACTACATTACCTGAACCCTACTCCATTGCAGAAGTTGGCGTCTGTGCTGTAGGGTCAATAGGAATCTTACTAAGGGACGCCAGGAGTGCAAGACATTAGCAACTAATCGAAGGGAAATGATTCTGGTGGACTAGGAACTTGCAGGGTGTTTTGAACATGCTACAGAATAGGGGTAGAAGTGGCTTCGGGTCCGCCACCGCTTGTCGGCGGATGATGTGATCCACTTGTGTTGATGTCACTCGGCTGCACAGGCACCCCTCAAACTTACCACGTTTCCTTGTTCCAATCATTTCGCCACAGCCTGTGCTTTGCTGTGGACGCGTCCAGGTGTATGCTAACTGAGATTTTCCAAAGTATGGACCAAACTGCTCTTCATAATATCGTCTGTCTTCAGGAACTGCCTCTACTGACGACGGCAATTTTGTGCTATTACACACGTCCTCTGAGACAAGAAAAAATGTTGAACGATGATTTCCCTAGCACAAATAATGGCAAGAAATTTTAATATTCAGCAAGTTCTTTCCCTTATATCTTCTTCAACGAGTACTAGAGAGCTGCGCATTTCGTATCATTCGCATAACTCAATGACGTGCGTCTACCCTGAAATCTGCATATTATCTGGTCATTCCTTCTTGGTGTTGTATTTTCAGAGTCGCAAAGTGTATTTCTGCTGGATATGAAATCGTTTATAGATAAAATGATAATGCAAATATATATAGTAGATTCTTATTTGTATAAAATGAAGGATTTGTAATTAGACGAAGGTGTGTAGAAATTTTTTTAATTAATACTAAAAAACGGTATCGTAAAACATAATATCTGGAGGGGGAACAATTATGCATATTAATTAATCTTTACGAACATAATACTGTAAATTATAGCAATTAACGTTGATTTGTTTGGAACCAAGTAGGTATAGATGGAAATAACTTACAGTATGGAGAAGATGAAGTTCAAATCTACTGAGTTCTGCAATGATGAACTTCAAAATGTCGAAAAACGCTCGGATAAATGTATCAGATTGGATGATGACTATGTAGCGAAGTCTTGGGAGTAATTCATAACAATTAAGTTTCTATCTCGAATATTTTAATGATAATTAAAACTTTACGATGATGCGGGTTGCTTCAATCTACGGCTTCCTGAAACCAAACAAATGAATATTAATAGCTATAAATCAAAACATTATGTACATAAGGATAAATTAATTTACAAAAAAAATTTCCCAAATATCATAATTATTCCTTATTCAAAAGTATAATGGTATTATAATCTATCGTAATTTATTACAATGTTCATCGATATGTGCGCCAGTATTATCTGGCAAAAAGTCGAGAAGAGAATGTCATAAATTAAGTACTAATGAGGCATGTGACACAACCTCTGTTTAAAAAAAAATTTCTCGTCTTTGAAAGAAGGCCGTGCGTCTTTTTTACCTTCATAAGAATATTTCAAACAGATTTTTTTTTTCTTCATAAGTTTCTAAATGTCTTATTTTATGCTATAAAAACGCCGACCTTAAAAGACTAACGGCGGGAGAAAAAAATTCCTCAAAAAATGCTCACCAAACTGGATTATGAGAATGACTCGAGGGGAAACGGTTTCGAATAGAGTGGAGTAAGAGTGATTTGGGATGAGCTAGGTTAGAATCAGAAGAACGAGTGGAGGAGAAACATCTTCGAGCGAACTAGATCTTTCCACCGCAATTCCCTCCACAGGAAAGACTTCCAAATAGGTCCGAAATGCTTGGAAAGGGATAAACGATTCCGAACTGGAACTGCACATTTCAATAGATAGATATTCACTGATTGGTCATTGGTTATTTTGTAGTTATTCACATCCGTTTCATAAATGATTTTTACTTCCGCATTGAAAAAAAAACTGATTTTTTTTCCGTTTAATAATGTTTCTTTTTTTAAATTTTCAATCTATTTTATACTGTTTTTTTAAAACTTATGTACCAATTCTAAAAGTCTCGCATTTTCATTAGGTATTAATAAGAAAGTAAAAATAGCATTTACATATGATAGGCTTACAATTAACATAAAAACTTTGTAACAATTTTATATGCAAAAAAAATTACTTATGCATTTATAATTCTTCAAAAGAAAATGTTGACAGTCAATATGTATTTTGGAGTATATAATGTAAGTCTAATTATTTGACCAATTAATTACAATTTTTTAGAGAAAAGTTTCTCTTTATTTTGATTCTTATCGAGAGTTACCGATGACTCTCCTCCCCCTCCACCACCTACAAACTTTAGCTCTAAATAATAGAGGGCTTCTTCTCTCTCATGCTTTTTCCTGTTTAGGTGCGAGATCTCTAACAAAGATATATTCCAGGATTGGGAACTCTTCCGTGCGCTCGTTCTCTCGTCAATTACTTCCAATTGCCTCCTTAATCACCCTACTCTCTAGATCTGACTTCCAGAGACTACTAACTTTTTTCAGCATCAAGAAGAAACTTCAGTATTGAAATATGTCTCAAATGAAGAAGTGATTGTCGAAATTTAGGCCTATTTTGAGAGCAAATATAGATCGTTCTACTAAAAGTCATTGAAAAGTTATAGGAGTGTTGGAATGAATGTATCACTCTTAAAGGAGGGTATGTTGATGTCGAATGATTGTCGAATTCTAAAAAAATTGTTTTTCCTTTGTTATATTAAAAACTTATTGAGTGTATGTTACTAAACATTCGGGTACATGCGACGACACTAATGAGCATAATGTCTCATATACGCACTTTCCGAAGAATTTTCTACACATTTCTATTTACTTGTAGAAGTCCCTAGATTTGTTTTGGACTATCAAGTTTTGTCAAATCAAATCTGGTGAATTTCGATATTTAGCGACCAAACTTAATACCAAGGTCACCCCTACATGTTCTGTATCATATTTTCATATAGTCTGAAAATTGATCTATCCAGCAGCAGTTGTCATTCCACAGCGAAAACAACAAACTGCATTGTCGCGGGGGCTAATGCACTTTAAATTTGTTGGAGCCCAAAGTTATCCCGTTAGCGTGGTGGGGAAGTTAGGAGATGGGGTGCCGGCTCAAGTGTCGTCCTCAGCATTTGACCGAGGTTCAAAATTACGAGGTCCGTCGCATGACCCTCGTGTTGCTTCTAGTGCGACGTTAATAAAATCAAAACCAAAAACTTATTTCCCCTACAGTTCGTAATATATTATCCTTCAACATAGCCATGTGCTGAACAACCCTTTGATAGACCGTGAACTTTAGGTAACCTCATAGCCAAAAGTCGCATGGGGTAAAATCAAGCGACCAAGGTGATTACGCAGTTGGAAAGCAAAGGCTAATGACTCTTCCTGTTCTGAATATCTTTCGTAGCAGATGCTATACTCGCAGAACAATGTGTGGAGGGGCTTCATCTAGCATGAAAATGATTTTCTCGATCACTGTTTTTGCTGAAGTACCAGAATGGCAAAGTTTTTAACATTTGGCGAAATTTCTCTCCTGTAACAGAAGAAATAGTCTGAGGGGAAGACGAAGCTATGACCTTCAAACACTCTGAAATAAATGCCATGTAAGGGAAAAAAGAGGAGTGACAATCAACCTCTCGTATCCCATGATGGCCGTGAAGGAAGGACATTTTAATTGACAGGTGCCTCGGCCTTTTTATTTCCCTTACTATGGATCTGACATTACTACTCATGGATAAATTTCTAACCAGTAAAAGTCCCACACACCATACTTTACGTAGTTATGTCGGTAGATTTTTTCTTAATTTAAATTCGTAGCAGAATTATCTTTCCTAGAGATTAGTATTATAATACTTATTTCGTTCCTAGTGGCGTATCATGTTATAACACCTATAGCATTGTTACAAATCTTACAAAATATTATATTTTAAAAATTACTCTCCATTCCAGCTTTTCTTGGAAATACTGTTGATTGTTTGCCATTTTTCATTTAGATTTTCTGCCATCAGACTTTTGTAAAGACATGTTGAATATAATGGCCCAAATTAGATGATTAATAGCAAACAAAAATAAGTATTAATAATATTTTTTTTTCGATATTAATTTACTTGTGTCGAACCAAAAATACAACGTAAAAACTTATTTTTCTTGTTCTCTTGGAGCAGAATATGGTAAATATTATTTTATTGTATTAATTCAAACATTTAATGCTATTGATGGGGAAAAGATGCGTCGATTCCGTACTGCTAGTAATAGTTCTCACTGACTCTGGTTCGTTATCAATTATGATATATATTTAGAAATTTAAAAAATTCAGCCACAATATTTTAGTCTAATTTTTGTTATATATTGTTAAGAGGGCCACGAATTTTACAGGTTTGTTCTATAGCAATGTAAAACCAAAGTTTTCCGAGAGTTTTTAAAAAAATTAAGTGAACATACAGTATTGTATATATACAATGGTTTTGTATATATACAATGGTTGATAAATCCTTTGAATCGGATAAAATACGAACAGATCAGATAAAATACTATCTGATCTATCCATATCAGATAAAATACGAACTTTTGGACTACTTAGTATTTTACAGTTACTCATTGTTAAACTTGTTTGCAACTTTAGGTACACCTGACTTGTCGTAGCACTATAGCCGATGTTGGGAACGTTTTTACTCAAAGCAATTATGTAACATTGAAGTATGTATCAGGCGAGCTGACACAGCCAGAGAAAGGCTCCAAATTGGTCATTACTGCTTTCAGAGAATCAAGTAAGACTTTTATGATTTTTTGTGTGTGCGTTTACTAATGAATAAACATGTTCATCAAAAATTTCAATATTCTGCGCTAAACAATTAAAACAGCAATATCCAATCTTTTTCGTACAATTTGTTTAAATGTCTTGGGGTCTAATCAGTGTATTTTTTCATACTTTTTAAGGCCTTAGGTACAATATGTTCCCCCATTATCATTCTTATTTAGTATCCAGCTTGTTGTATGACATTAAATTTATTAATTATGAAAAAGTCTTGAATTCTAGTTGTAAGTTTTTAGTTCTAAAATGCTTTTTTTTTAACATTGTACAGTTTCAGTTGAGAAAAAAGGAAAATTTGTTTGCTGTTTTTTTATTTATAGATGCACTTAAGCCAAATAGTATTGCATGAAGAAAATGATGAATTATGAGAAATTATATTATTATTGGATTGAACTAATTTGCAAAAGTACCCATACAAAGGGTATATCTCATAGGTATTAATAATACTTATATAAAAGTATAATGGACTTGTAATAGACGATTAAAAGGTGCTTTATTTGTATCAGAAGTTATTTGTTGAATAGGTACGTAAAAATACGTGAACTTAGTACAAATGAGATCAAATTGATAATTTTGTAACCATTCGAGAAAAATATTACATCAATTAAAAAATTAGAAGCTATTTGTGGATACATTTAAATATTCTTGCTACTTGTTAGCTTTCTTCGATATATTTTATTTCTTTCCTTGTGCAATCCAATTTTCATGATGTGCGTGAATTTTGATATTATATCTTTTTCTTGTGAGATTCTACTGCTTTAAAAGTTTATTACGTAACATTTAAAATAATTTAATTAAAACAGTTTGCTCTCAGGTAACGTTCTGCATAAGGTTTCCTTCTCATGTGTCAAAAATTACAGACAGTTTATTTCAAATTTTGTTTACATTGGTCATATTTTAAAAATTATATCCCATATTTAAGTTACATTCAGAACTATGTGAATTGATTTCTTATAGGGTACTTATGCAACGACTTTGTGTGCAGTAATGGTTTCTGCATTAGCCAAGAATTAACCTGTGATGATGAAAATCATTGTGGAGACAATAGTGATGAAACGAGTTATGCCTCCTGCTTAGGTAATTTGTTATTCTACCTGATCTTTTTTCCTCTACTTAATAAAAAGGCATTATAAATATATCGTTAGCCAACCACTTTATGCACATAATAGAATGAAAAAATAAAATATATTGAGATTTAATCTTGTTTTTTAACAAAACAATTGAACTGGTTGTTTTCCATAAGAGAGAATCTATAGAAATATCCAATATATTATCTTTTGACAACAGCAAGGGTTAGCAATTGGTGCTCTTCTTGGAAGTGAGTGTTGATTCGCTTGAGAATTTAAATCCGTTTTTTTTTTCACTGTCTTCGTATTTCATTTCACTTATTCTGTTCGCTCTGTAAAAAGGCTGCTGGCGGTATAATTTTAAGTTTTGTTACTGTTTATTACTGTGAAACTTTGTCCTTCTCAATGAAGTTCGTGAAACCTAAATATATGTTAGTTCACAATTTACCAATCTTCACGTCACATAATTACAGTCAAACGCTTTATCAAATTTTACGCCAAATTTTGATGATTTGAGCAATATTCTTTCTGAAATGTTTACTATGTTAAATGAGTATAATGCATTTTTATGAAGTCATATTTTAATTATTAAAGCTTTTAAGTAATTATTTTGTATTTTCTTTTTTTAAACTATGTTTTCTTAAATATGTATGTTTTACGCAACACTTGAGACACGTATAGGATATGTAATCAGGCTAACTAAATTAAATTAATATTGAATTTCAATGCTTAATGCTATGTAAATTTGGTGTGCCTGTAGTTTATGTGATATCTGTAGACGTCCGAAAATTAAATGGGTGCCAGTGTTTCACGATCAGGCGTAACCTGTACTAACAAGGGAGAGGTACGAACGGGACAAGCTCCAGAAATAGACGGCAAAGTGTAAATAAAATATTACTTGATATTTGTTGAAGAAGGAATTTTTTTTTATGCTTTATTGAATTATTGAGTATCCCACCATGAATGAATAACTACTATACAGTAGCTCTTTACAAAATACGAAAAACTGGCACACAGGTCTCCTTGACTTCATGTCTGCCTGCCAATGGCATATGAATCCGAATAACTTTGAGTCATTGATGTGGAAAACGACAAGTAATATTAATGAATAAATAATGTGGTTGTCTACGTGTATATTCATTTCTATTTGTATTTTTCTGTTGTAACAGTTCCTTGTTAAAACTTGAGTTTGATTATATATCCGTATTTTCATGTGTTTTCAGGTAACACCACAGCGAGATCACGCATCCCAATCTCAGGGAGTGAGATTGTAGGGATGACAGCCGGAACTATCTTCATCACGTTGCTGATTGATTGTTTGCTGGGAGGGATTCTTAAGATTTTTATGATTTAAGAATCCCTCTTTGAACGAAGAGATTTTTCAAATATCTACTTAGTTTCTATTAACTATAAATTACTAAACTTTCCTCTTCTTAGAAATTGAATATATGCGAATTCATGTAGTATTTTTAATCGGCAGTTTTTCTATTTTTTTTGTATCATAAACAGTATATTCATATGAAAAAAAATCAACATATTTTTTTCCCGATGCTAATCGCTTTTAATTGCTGAAATTCTTGGGATAAAGAAGCTCAAATCATCATTCAACTGCAAATTATACTTAGAAAGAAGATCAGAATGTGGAAACGAACATCTGCAAATTCGCGAAAAAGATATCTGACACATTTCAATTCAATTTTACTTTGTACAGTGCATCTCGGTATGAGTTCTCCTTAATTTTATGTCTGTTAGGTTGTGGTTCCTCTAAGAAAGGTTTGGTTACATTACCCGAAAAATCAGTGAAAGTAAATGTTAACAATTGATCTTAATTTCATTGAAGTATTCAAAGCTTTTTACAACGAATTTCGGAATTTTTTTTTTTTTTTTTTTTTTTAAAATTATACAATACTGTGCAATTTTTCACTAAGTACAAGTATGAATAATATAAATGGGAATGCTGTTAAAAGCAATTAAGTAATTCATTCAACTGCAATACGTAAAGGATTGTGATAATGAGAACACAAATCCTTCATTGCAAATAAATATGGGTTTTTTGTCCCATTATTTAAGGAAATAATGTGGATGGATATATATAAGCTGAAAATGATTATTATGGTGCTTTTGAGTAAAATGATTGGGTTGAATTTACCATATTTTCTGTTCTCGCCAAATCATTGTTATTATTAATCAGACCATTGAATTGTTTGCTATATTTTGATTTTAAAAATTTCTACCAACAATAATCATGTAATATAAAAAAATCTAAAGAACTTTTTATGGCTTCTGCATAGTCTTTCTATATTGCTTTTATGGTTATGGTATTGGCTTTAAACTATTGAATAGTTTATTTATTGAGAAGAATGTATTAGTGATTTTAAAAAAGGGTATTATACCTGAAGGAATGTATTTATGTTAAATATCAAAATATCTCATTAATAAAAGAACAGTTTGAAAATGTTCCTTATTTCCTTAGCTTCCTAAAGTTTTTGAGAGTTATATTAAGTAGAAAATTCATCTGCCTTTACTGAGAAGACTTCCTTGATGCCTGGTATATTTCATTCAGTTCAGTTGTACAGGCTCAGAATCATACTTTTAAACAAAATTATTATACTTTGGATTACCAAATAAATTGAATTCATACCAGAATTATAGGAGACTGATATATTAAGAAAACTTTTTCATATTCTCTTTTATGCTTCGTCCATTAGAAAACTGTCCTTAAATTATCCCTTTCTCTTATGATTTGTAACATTTACCTTAATAAGTTTTTATTAATGGTTTTCATTTTACCACAGTAAAAAAAGTAATAATAGGAGGGATTTTACTAGGTTTGAATCTAATTCTGTTTCTGATCTTAAAAGTGCATTCATCTTCTGTTTCTGTACGAACATTCCCAATACTCAAAATGAAATTATAGTGTTCGAAACTGAACAAAGTAAAGATTTCTATTCTAAGTTGTTCGAATCACTTCTGAAGAGTGAGCAGAATACAAGATGCACACGAACAAAATTGATTAACTCTCCAAATATTTAAAGATTTTGATTTAACTCTAATAAATCATAAAGAACTTGACTTAATGAAGTAGCATTACTTATTCCTTAATTAATTTATTTATAACCTATAACATAATGAGTCTGATTGTGTGATCTTTGCTATGGATACCAGATATTTATTTCACATGCATCACTGGAAATGTTTAAGGTAGGAAGCTTATTTTGAATGGTTTCAAGCCTTTAATAGTTAAATATTTTAATCTTGAAAATTAAATTCATTGAGATAAAGTTTGCAATAATTTTCAGTAAAACATAAGAAGCATGCTGCCGAAACTAAATTTTCATCCACATACAGATGGTGTTTAACTCAATATTTGAAAATATCATTCATTATATTTACTTCAAAAATTTCTCCGCTATTCTGAATAAGCATTTGCAATTTTTTAAAGTAAAATCTGAGTAACATAATTTTTCTAACTTCTGGGCAAACGCAGAAAACAACAAAAACTAGCTCATAAAGTCTGTTCCGATAGGAGGTCAGAGCCCAGCCGGGCTAAGCACTCCAACAAATTTCACCCCATTCTAGATAAGGGAGGAATAAAATTTAATTTGGTATCAGTTGAGCAGAAAATTATTTACCGAACAAAAGGGCTCATGACGACGGTCCAAAAAGTCAGTACATTAATAAAAAAATATTCATTCACATGAACCAAACTACTTTTACTTTTTCTCTTTCTCTATTTTTTTAAGAACTTTAACCTTTAATTAAGATTCTCCTTACATTTCACTAGACCATTTTTTTCACTCTTCACAATATAACTTCTTATTATTACATTAGAACTCATAATTCATATCACTTTATTTCTTACAACTCCCACGTTACCTTAACTTTCTCGAGTATCAACTCGCTTACGTCCGTTCCGCTCGGAGACTATTCTGATTTGCTTTTGCTCTGAGGAGATTGTATGACATCCCATACTCACCCCTTTGCAAAAATCGCTCTCTACAGGCGGGCTTTAAGCACGGGAGATAATATAATCGTCAGCAAAAGTGGCTCGCTACATATGAAGAGCATGGTTATTATAATTGTCTAAATCTCGTAAATATTTGTAATGGCTACTGAAAATGAAGATGTAATTTTGTTTTAAAGTACTGGTTAAAGTAAAATAAAGGGTGCACATTGACGATTTTTAACGTCTTTTTTTAATAGTTAGCCAAAAAAAAAATTATCGTAAGTGCCTAAAAAAAAGGTTTCTTATAAGGCAATCGTTATTGATCAAATAATACACCGAATTTAGCGAGAACCCAGGACCTTGTTCTGAGTTCTCTTCTAACTTTTTATCCTACAAACAAAATATGCACATTAATGATAAATATTTTTCATAATAAAGCTGAATTGCACTCAATTTTGAATCCAAAACATTTTTGTCACCAAAAATAAAGCAATCATTAACAAATTACAGTAAACACGAGAAATGAAGAGCACTTCTTTCATTAATATTAAAATATTAAATTAATGCTTCACAGAAATAAATAATGTCACACAAACCTCATTTCAAATTAAATGAGGGAGTCTCGTGCTAAAATGTAGCGAACTGCTGAGTCAGGCCGCGTGAATACAAACAAGAATCATTTTACTGAAAATGGGGTCTGATACATAATAAATAAAGCTAAGCGACACTCACTTTGATGAAGAGTGAATATGGATAGTATAATGCCACTTCAAATAATGTTTGTCATCTGAGAATGGTTAGGAAGGGCTTATAAACGATGTCCTAACAGTAGATTTGACGAACAAAAAAAAAAGAAAGTCAAAAGTCATTAATGTTACTAATAACCAATTTCTACTAAAGGTAAATTTTGTTCATTGCGGATACCATTCCTTATTTTCATTTAAAAAAAACAAGCAAAAGCTTTTATCAATATCTTAATACTGATTTTATATTACTTCAGTTTGTTATTACTGATTAATATTATTTTAATTTGTTATTACCGATTTTATATTATTTCAATTTGTTATTACTTATTTTATATTATTTCAATTTGTTATTGCCGATTTTATATTATTTTAATTTGTTATTACTGATTTTATATTATTTTATATTGATATTAATGATTTTATGTTGCTGATTTAGTGATATTACAGATTTTATATTATACTTACATTTCATATTACTTTTGTACTTTTTACTACATTGGAATCTTTAGTACCTGATTGACATTTCTTTGTTTCTTAGTATTTGTGAACATTCGTTTGTCAATGAACATTATTAATCCATTTTTATCGTATTGTACTTAGATATTTGTAATATCTCTTTTATACAATTTGTGTTGAATAAATGTGACAAAAAATGCTTTTTTATGTATTTTTATTTATGCTTGTTTTGTGAATGATTAAATCTTAAAAGTTATGCACGTCAATTGTTTGCAAAAGTCTATCAACTAATTGGAACTTGTGAGCTAATGTAAAAAAATTATAACAACACACTTTAGTGACTATGAATAAAAACCTTTACTCTGAATGTGTTTTTAAATTAATGAAAAATTCGACGCACTTACAAGGATTAATGAGGGAGAAATGTTTTTCGATTTTGATTTCATAATTTTTACAAGCAAGGAAATATGACGCATATATAGACCCTGTGGACAAATGGTAGTTTTGTTGAGAATAGATTAACACATAAAATGGCTTAATTTATTTTATGGTTGTAATAAATACATTTCATTTAAGGTATATTTATTCTTATAATTTATCGTTTGCTTTAATATTTCATATATCAATAGAATATTATCGTCAGCTTTTATCATTAATAGCCAAACTTAATCTTGTCAGGGAGGATTTATTTTGCAGGTGGAAAAAAATGACTTAATTTTTTGTTTTATTACAATTTATTCATTTTATATTGATAGGAATTCAAAAAGCAATAAAGGAGGAAACAACAGATATACCCAACAATACCTATATCAAATGGGCTTTGATCTCCATTTTTTCGGACGACAATACTGAACACTTTTTTCTGAACCCGAAAATTCTTCCGACTGACATTTGGGGCTACTTTCTGATTTCATATGGTTTTCAACTGCTTTCCAACCAAATGAAATGTGATTACGCAAATTAGGTAAACGTTAGAAGTGTAGTGAATGGATGTGAGGAAGTTTGTATAAATTAGACGAAAAACTTAAATTGGGGAGGGGGTTAGAAAGATAATAGAAAAGTAAAGGAATTGCATTGTACACAGGAGATACTTGTGCATGTTCATTGATAGTGAAATGATAGAGAGCATTTTCCTTTTAGAGCAGTAATATAAATAGCGCTTTGAAGATAACTTGGACTAAGCTTTTTAATTATTAATGCGTGTGACTGTTTTACTATAAGTTCAAGTGATATATCCATGTTTAGAACAAAGTTAAATAATTTAAATGTTTTATTAGATTTATATTTATGATGACTCACTAATTAGGTAATAGTTGTTGTGCCCCCTGACCGCTTTTGTGAAATGGCGCTGCTGTTGCCTTGCAATGCAAAGAAAGAGCAGACGCGACTGAGCGTGCAGAGTATGCGGTTGAAATAAAATATGAGAAAATTGATACAGTCCACTTAGTGTGTGTTACTTTAATGAAATCAGTTTCTAATAAGGAGCTATCGAGGGCCAAACATGGTCCGTCGAGCCGGAGTCAGCTGGAAATCGTGTGACTATTGTAATTAACACTATCGAAGGATGAGTTTTTGTGTTGAGAGATTTGCGTCGATTTGAGTGCTCCAAACATAGAGGATTTATAAAGTAATACTTCTTGGTCTCGTGACAACAGTCCCGGCAATGAGGTAGGAGCAATTTTAAGTTTCTTTTGAGTAAAAAACTAATTAAATTCCCGAGTTGAAATTAATTTTGTTTTTGGTGAGTTTTAAAAAAAAAAAAAAGGAATTGCTAGTGATAATATTGTTCTTGAATTAGTGTATTTTTGTTATAACTTAAAATGTCGGGTATAGCAAAGTTAAAGAAAGATGAATTAAGAATCGTGGCCGAGGAAATCGGTTTAGTTGTTAACGAGGGTATGAAAAAGATTGAATTAAGGCGTTTAATTGAGGATAGTGATGTGTTCAAAAATAACAACGAAGCTGTGAAAAGTGCTGTAGAGGATGTCTTAGAAAATAGAAATAAAAAATCCGATCAGGATAGTGAAATAGAAATAGAGCGTTTAAAAATTGAAAGAATTAAATTGGAATTACGATTAGCGCAAGTGAAGGCTAATGGAAATAATACTTCTTTTGATCAGGGGTGTAAAAGCGAACTAGAAGAATCACTGGATAGCTTAATAAAAAGTGTGAGGACGTTGACTATTAAACCGCCAAGTAAGTCCCAAGATTGGAGTTTCTTTTTTACTTCGTTAGAGAGAGCATATAGTACTAAAAAGGTACCTGAGAAATTTAAAGCTGAGATTTTGTTGAATTTGTTAGGGGATAGAGCCGCTAATATTTTAACTTATATAGAGGGAAAAGATTTAAACAATTACGACGAAGTAAAATCTATTGTTTTGAGAGAATTTGAGCCAACCGCGCAAGCAGTATTAGAGAATTTTCGAAACGCTTCTAGAGTAAACGAAACTCACGTGCAATTCGCTTCGCGTTTAACAACTAGTTTCGAATACTATTTAAAATTGAGAGAAGTAGCGGACTTCGAAACCTTGAAACAACTTATAGTATCGGATAAATTGTTCCAAACTTTAGATAGAGATATAGCAACGCATATTAGCATAAGACAAAATCAAAAATGGTTTACCCCTCTTGAGTTAGGCAAAGAGTGTGATTTATATTTTGCATCAAAAGCGAAGCCCTTAAATGAGACGAGAAAAGACCAAAAAATTTATAATAATAAATTTAAAACTGCATCTAAAGTATTTTTCAATGAGGTAAAAAATAAAAATTGCGATATATGTCTGAAAGATGAAAATCATCCGGTTTATGCTTGTCCGCGATTTAAAGCACTGTCAGTTAATGAGCGAATAGAGGTAGTGAAAAATAAAAAAACTTTGCTTCAAATGTTTAATGCCCAATTGCAGTGTTAAAAGATGCTCCTACAGAAATTGTTTTTGTGGCAAAGCTCACAATAAACTAATTCATTTTCCTAAAGAAGCAATAAGTGTTTTGTCTAAGAAAGGCGGATGCTTCGGATGTCGTAAATAATTCGCCGTCGGGGGAAAAAAATACTGAGCAAAGTCCTACTCTCTCCCCCAATGAGTGGATTACGCCTTTCGTTGGAACAAATTTAATCGAAAATAAAAATGTAATCTTGTCTACTGTAAAATGTTTGATAAAAGACAGATGTTCGCAGTGGCAAGAAGTGAGATGCATGCTCGATGTAGGCTCGCAGATTTGCATTATGACTCAGCAATGCTTACAAAGGTTACTAAAAAGTGAAAGGATAAATCAATCTATTTCTTGCATTAATAATGCTTCGCTGGCAGTTAATCGCAGAGTTACAGCAGCTGTGGCGAATAAAAATAAAAGTTTTGAAATAAATATTTCCATGTTAGTAGTACCAAAAATAACGGATTTAATTCCTCATCAAAAATTAGATACGTGTGTGCAAATTCCAGAATCTATTGAGCTTGCTAATTTTAATATACCGGGAAAAATAGATATTTTAATTGGTGCTGAATACTATTATGATATAATAAAGCCTGGTAAATTAATTGCAAAGAATGCGAATATGATATTACAAGATTCGGTTTTTGGGTATATTGTGGGAGGTAGTATTCCAAGATCAAATAAATTAGATTCTAATTATTGCGGTATAATATGTGGGGTAGATGACTTAAATTCAAACTTGAGAAAATATTGGGAGATTGAGGAAATAGAAAACGATTTACCTAAGAGTAAAGAAAATTCTGTATGTGAGGAACATTATGCGCGAACGCATAGGAGAGATAAGTCAGGAAAATATATTGTGATTATGCCATTTAAAGAACATTGCTGTAAGGCGACTTGAATCGTTATGGACTCGTTTGTCAAGAGACCAAGAGTATTTAAACTTGTATTCCAATATTTTAAAGGAATATGAAGAATTAGGACATATGACTGAAGTCAGAGATAGTGCTGAGGTCGGTGAGACATATTATATGCCTCATCATGGCATTTATAGGCCTCATAAAAGTACAACAAAATTGAGAACAGTATTTAATGCTTCCACCTTGACTACTAGTGGAAAATCCTTAAACTCCATTCAATATAACGGTGGAGTTATCCAAGATTATTTGTTTACATTATTAGTGAGATTCCGTTAACACATCTTTGCATTTACGGGAGATATTCGTCAGATGTACCGCATGATTAATATAGATGAAAGTCAAAGAAACCTCCAAAGAATTTTGTGGAAGGAGGGCATTAAAGAACCGGTTAAAGTATACCAACTTAATACCGTAACATATGGAACTGTTAGTGCTCCCTTCCTAGCGATGCGAACTCTGAAACAAATTTCGCTTGATGAAGGAAAAAACTTTCCAATTGCTGCATCGGTCATGTGTGAGGACTTTTACATGGACGATGTTTTGAGTGGTGCAAATACATTAGAGGCGGCAAAAACTCTGCAACATCAGCTCATTGAGATTTTAAAAACCGCTCAAATGTCATTACACAAATGGTGTGGGAATAATTCAGATTTTACACCAATAACGGAAAAGGAATACGAATTCTCATCTACGGATGAAATAAAAACTTTAGGAATTTCCTGGAAGTCTAGAACGGACTGTTTTACCTTTAAGGTAGAAGTGGAGCAAAATGCTCATCCTACTAAAAGATCAGTTTTATCCATCATCGCTAGACTTTTTGATCCACTTGGATTGCTTGGTCCAGTGATCACGAAGGCCAAAATTTTCATGCAACAATTGTGGTGGCTGAAAATTGATTGGAGTGAGGCGTTTCCTACGAAAGAAGCTTGTGAATGGAAAGAATTTGTGAAATCTTTAATGATGTTGAACAATATGAATATTGAAAGATGCATTGTGATTCAAAACGCTAAAGTGATTGAACTCCATGGCTTCTGTGACTCGTCCGAAAAGGCGTATGGGGCTGCAATATACACCAGAACGGTCAATTCGGTTGAAGTTAAAGTAAAGCTAGTTGCGAGCAAGTCGCGTGTAGCTCCAATTAAGCAGGTAACAATACCTCGATTGGAGTTATGTAGTGCTGTTTTATTGACAAAATTAATGCATAAAGTACAGAATGCATTAAAAATGGATATTACATCAGTCTTCTATTGGTCTGACTCTACAATAGTTCTTTCGTGGATGAAAAAAGAACATAGGGAATTAAAGACTTTTGTGGCGAATCGAGTAGTGATTATTCAAGAGTTTACCAAAATAAACCAGTGGCATCATGTTCCTTCGGATTTAAACCCCGCAGACATAATTTCGAGAGGACTTGATCCAGAGAAAATTCAATTAATTGACTTGTGGTGGTTCGGTCCATCATTTCTTCAAGAGTGCCTTGTGAACTTCCCTGGTGATAGCTACGATCTTCATAATAGTGAGTTATACCAAAGAGAGCTAAAGGATCATCAAGGAGAACCAGTTTGTCTTTTAGTGCACAACAGTGAGATTCTTCCAATTATTAATAAGTGTTCTTCATTTACGAAACTACAAAGAATAATTGCATGGTGCATGCGATTTAAGGAAAATGCAAGAAATCCCTTACAGAGAACTACTGGCAACTTAACTGTACCTGAATTATCTGCAGCTTTAATTTGTTTAGTGAGAAGTGTGCAATTTGTGTATTTTTCAAAGGATATTCAGTGTATTATGAAAGGTGAAAATTATCCAATTCCAGTAAATTATTAAATTTGTCTCCATTTCTTGACGAGAAGAATATACTCTGTGTTGGCGGAAGACTGCAACATTCTGAACTACCTTTAAATCATAAACATCCTATGTTAATCCCTAATAACTGTAATATTTGTGATTTGATTATTGATCATTATCATGTGTTTTATCTCCATACAGGTGTTGAGGCCACACTGGCTAACTTACGTGCACAATTCTGGATCACAAATAGTAGATCAACAGTCAAAAAAGTATTGCATAAATGTTTAAAATGCCTTAAGGTAAGTGCTAAGGCTAAAAACCAAAAGATGGCAGATTTGCCCAGTGCCAGAGTTAACATTTCTAGAGTATTTTCTAAAGTCGGTATTGATTTTTGTGGACCATTTAGTATTAAGTTGTTTTCTGGTCGATTTAAAAAATTGTATAAATGTTATGTATGTATATTTATATGTTTTGTTGTTAAAGCAATTCACCTTGAAATTGTAAATAGTTGTAACTCAGATGCTTTTATGGGTGCTTTAAAACCATTTATTTCCCGTAGAGGAAAACCCAGTGATATCTATAGTGATAATGGTAGAAATTTCGTTGGAGCAAATAATGAGTTAAAGAAAATATTAAAAGATTTGTTCAATAAGGAAAATATAGGGAAAATTGAAACATTCAGTGCCTCAGAAGGCATCATTTGGCATTTTAATCCACCTGCTACCCCTCATTTCGGAGGTTTGTGGGAAGCAGGCATTAAATCATTAAAATCACACCTAAAAAGAGTTGTAGGAAATGCCATTCTTACTTATGAAGAATTGAGCACCCTTGTTACCCAAGTAGAGGCAATATTAAATTCTAGACCTCTTAATAGTATTTCTAGTGATCCTAATGATGATTTTATTCTCACCCCAGCCCATTTTTTAGTTGGATCGTCGTTAACAGCATTACCAGATCCAGATTTAACTGAGGTACCAATGAATAAGTTAAATAGATGGCAATTGGTACAAAAGCTTACTCAAATATTTTGGAGAAAATGGTCATCAGAGTATTTAAATCGTTTACAATCACGTGTCAAATGGCACAAAGGTGAGAAAAGGTTTAAAGAAAATGAAATTGTACTGGTAAAAATGAGGATAACTCTAAAACTCTTAATTGGAACCTAGCAAAAATAATTAAGGTCCATGCAGGAGAGGATAATATAATAAGAGTTGTAACATTGAAATCAAACAAAGGTATATATCAACGTCCAGTAAACAAGATTATTAAATTACCTTTTTATGATTGATTGTCAATTTGAATTGTATATGTATATGTGTTACTATTCATTATTATTGTATTTAATTGTTTGAATATTTTATCTATTGTGAATTAATAATGTATACTTTGTATTATGTTGAAAATTTTTCAAATTTATCAAGGCGGGCGGTATGTTGTGCCCCCTGACCGCTTTTGTGAAATGGCGCTGCTGTTGCCTTGCAATGCAAAGAAAGAGCAGACGCGACTGAGCGCGCAGAGTATGCGGTTGAAATAAAATATGAGAAAATTGATACAGTCCACTTAGTGTGTGTTACTTTAATGAAATCAGTTTCTAATAATGAGCTATCGAGGGCCAAACAATAGTTATATGCAAATCCTCTTCTAATGTATGACTTTATGAGGGTGAATGGATTTGTGATGATCCACCTAAGAATAGACATGGAGATAACCTACAACGACATTTTCAATAACATTTATAACAAAGATATAGGTATAATAAACAGTTGAAAAATATCTCTTTTTGGTATCTGCGATCAACTTAATAATATACTCTGATGAAATTACAGAACCCACAGTGGCCGAGTGGTCAGGTTCGTGGTTAGCATTGTTTCCATCCAGTCTTCGTGGTTAGGTTCGGGGTTAGCATTGTTTCCATCCAGTCTTAGGTTCGAGTCCTCATGCAACAAAAGACTTGCCTCTAACATGGCAGACATACATTAAATCAGTCAAAGTTCATTGTCCTCTCATTAGAGCATTGCGGAAGTTTCAAGAAAGAGATGCCAGCTCAGGTACGCCCTCGTCTCATGACTGATATTGAAAATTGAGAGCATAAATAAAAAAATCAAAACAATGCCATCGAATGACGAAACATAAGCAGAATTTCAATCTTCCATTTCAATCTTTTAATTAATCTCTTTCATTATATAAAGTGAGAAATATAATAATGTTTATACAATTAAATTATCTGGTCTGCAGATGATTTTGTTACTGTTACATAAGTGACTTGATTGGATTTTCGAAAAGCGGGCGACTTTTATAAAATATTACATCATGTAAAAAGTACTGCAACATCATATTTAAGGTTGGAATTAGACTAAATAATGATCATAGCTTTTAGAAACCTTATGAAATAAATAAATGGTTCCTGCATTTGAAATGATATTAAAATAAAAAGTAAATTTATGAAAAATGCATAAATTTGTGTCTATTTTGCATCTTGACTTTCTTTCTGAACATTTTTCCTGAACTCAATTTACGGTGGTGCTTTTGCAGATCAGATGGTGGTTCAAGATTAGGATAGATGCAATAAGAACTTCCGTAAAACTAAACAAGTTTATTTTAAACAAAGTAGCAAATCAAAAAGCGATACATTATTAGGCTATCTCCGCATTCCACAACATACACTTTGGCTTCCCGCCTGCCTGTACTCTTCGCTTACAAGCAACGCTTTTTTTTTAACTCATCGTGCACAAGAAGCGCCCTACGGCAGAATGACGTGGGAGTTATGTAACAGGTGCTTTCATGCTTAACATAAGAATTCTGATCCAGATAAATAAACAAATAAAAACCTAAACAGCATTTCACGGGAAAAGTGAAACGTGTTTTATCTTCGTGACTTTTATTGAAACTGAAAGATCTCTCTAAAATAGGTGACTGATCGCTAACTTTTATGGTATATAGAAGAAAAAAAGGTTATCATACCCTACATACGAGTACAGCACGAATGCGCTTTGTTTTGATTACATGGCGTTGCTTGTGAAAGTACATACAACTGCAGAGCTCTTAACTATTCAGAGTTACACAAGCTGAGTACATCGACTCTCTCACCCATTTACAGACGGTGGAATAAGTTTTGATTATTTTTAGAATGAATTTGGAATAGAAGTTTATATCACTTGAGCAGCTTGAGTAAATAAATTGTGTGGATGTATTGTAGAATTTCATTTTTGAAGTAAAAGTGAAATTAGTGCATTCCTTTCAAAAAATAATTGGATACATTGAGATGCCTTTGCAATTTTTTTTCCATCCAAAATCAAAGTTTGATCTTTTGAGATAATTATTGCTTATTAGTACCCTTTGAGCTACGGTAGTTGAATGATTATAGTCGCGAGCTCAAAACTACGCGTTCTTTCAGTCGAGTCGTGCAGCTGCGGGAGGCGCCTGGTTATGCCCCTACAGTCGCATCTTATAGGGGTAGTTAATTCCTGTTTACCTTATCTGGGTTCAAAGTCCTCACATTGGAATGACGTAAAAATTTAAAGAGTGTAATAACTGAAAGTGTGTGATGCTTTTTCTCACTTACTCAGACTCAATAACTTTAACAAATAAAAGGATTAATTCACTCTTCGCCATCTATCTCTCGGAGCTCCTTTCCTCTCTCGTCATTATGTATTCCCTCTAATCACATTACATTGACAACTTTGACAGGGATTCCGCAAGAGATCACTATTTGTTTAATCAAAGCGCCAAAACTTTAGTAAAATTTTAATTTTTATAATAGATCGAGTTCTTAAAGGAAGATTGATTGTAAAATTAAACATAAATAAACATTTTATGGACAAAATAAAATTTTAAATTTCGTAAAACAGCATGCATCAATTACATGCTTCAAATACCGAGACACATTAGATCACATATTAGTCTCCTTTATTTGACTCTGGTGAAGAATCGCTCACTTATTAGTCCACATATTTCACGATTTTCAAGATATTAAGTGAAATTGACGTCAATCTCTTAAAATTAAAATTTTAGGCAGATTGCATTTCGAAAGATAGTATTGAACGCTTTTCTAATTTTCATAACATTTTAGTTGACGGTAACGCTAATACCGGAAAAAATGTAAAAATTAGTTAGGTCCAACATTAATCAGATCTGCAAAAAACATTCCTTGAATACTTTCTTGTTCAAAAAGAAAATGAATTCTTGGATCCAAACTCCTTCTTAAGACTGTGACACCTCTAAACTCCCAATAAAAGAAAAAGAACAACAAATTGATAAGTCGACCAACACTCAATCGAAATTAAATTTTAATCAAGTTGATATTAGGCATTTTTGGATTGACATTAGAAAAGAATACTTCGAAATTATCAAAAGAGCTGTGAAACGTCAAATGTTTCAAATGTCATACGAAAGCGAAAATCTGGAAAACAGTTTGGATGCTAAAGATGACATTAGGTTGCGGTTATCAACAATTATTTTAGACTTAAATATACTTTATAATCAATAAATACTTTATAAACTTTACAATAAAAAGAAACAATCACAACCAAGTCATTAATTTTTTTCCTTTTATTAATTTGTTATAATTTAAAATGCCTTTGGTTTTGTTTATTATTCATAGACTATATTTTAGAACCCCGCGCCCACGAAATACCCATTAGCTACCTTACCATTCATTAACTTATTAAGGCGTTTCTCTTATAATATAAAATAGAGATGCCGTTTATAATTTTCTAAATTTGAATAGGATAAAGGCTTAATATCCTATTTTTCTTTTCTTTGTTCAAGGGGTTCCTTCAAGAAAATAGTAAGCTCAAAGGGTTCCCCGAAATTTAAAAGTTTGAATACCTTTAAACTAGACCAAAAAAAAACTCTCAATCTAGCTGATTATTAAGTCATTTTAATTTCTGTCGTTGCTGAAGAAAGCTGCCTCAGTTTGGTCAAACAGTGACGGACTTCGAAACATGTTTTGCCTTGCACTTTGTACTGAGTACCCACTTCCTTTCATCCGATTGAGCTGAAATTTTGCATACACATATAACTCTGATGACAATGCAATAGTATAGTATAGTTAAGCAATGGCGTATTTAGGGTCATGTACCTTGTACTTTGTACTCGTATTTTAAACCACTTTCCATCATCCGAATGAGCTTGAATTTCGATACACATGTAACTCCAATGGCAATACTGCTATGTTATGCTCAAGTAATGACAGATCTAGGAGATCTAGGGCTCTTGCACTTAACAACGCCCAAATAAGTAGAAATTTTGCTTCTCATGTAAAACAACGTAATTGCTTTTTCAATCTAAAATTTCCAGACTAAAATGACTCAAATAGTAATAAGTAAAAACATTTTTAATTCAAACATTTATTTATTCATGGACTTAAAGGTATAAAAAAATTTTATGTGAAATAATATATAATTTTCAAAAACTTGAGATAAAAAAACTTCTTATGTAAGAAGCTATGATACTTAATTTATCTGTAACCCCCTAATAACTTAGTGCAGATCTTCAAGTTTTTATTAATTATACATTATTTTACATGAAAAAATTATTTTGTATTGTTTAGTCCATTTTAAAATAAAAGCTTTATATTTTTTTTTTGTTTACTTATACTTTCTAAAAAGTCCATCAGTTTAATAAAGAGTTAGAGGTAAGTGAAAGTTGTTTTTATCACGATTAGTGTGAAGTGATCAGAGGTATATGTGCGTGTCAGACACTTTTATGTCATTCACTAATTATTATGTTGTGGCACGTTTTCTTTCAGAACAAAACTTTCTCAAACAATAAGTAATTACTAATCGCCAAGAATAAAAGTATTAAATTCCATACAGAAAATGTATTTGCAAATATTTTATACGACAGCCTGAATCACTCCATTCAACAGTATTTTACAAAAGTTATAATTAACAAAAATTTACGAATAAATATTTGTTTGTAATATTTATTAGTAATACTGAGTTTAAGTAATTTTACATTTGTAAAATTTATTAGTGTGAAAAGCCATCTAGTCAGATCTAGATAATATGCTTAGTACTGACTGGGATCCGGATTGATTAGTAGTAAGATAAACTGGCATTTCATAATATTAATTTTTAGTTTCGAATTATTGTAGGGATCTGTTCCACATATATAATAATTTAGATATTGCATATGAATATTCGAAGATCCTTATAAAGCTAATTAAATTACCTTCATTATCTAATAAGAGACTGAACATTTTTCATTAGTGATGGAGTGCATAAATATACAATAGGAGCGTTACAACGCATATACCATGAGTTAAGAAACACCCTGTAATGATGAATCCACGTCCCATCGACGATGAAGAATCTTTACAAGATGACGCCGGCAACTAAACAGGGCATCAGTCAAATTTTGATTCAACTGCAAATGGTAACCACGTTAAAATAAATTTACGAATCAGTGTTACGATTGTTTCGGCGCCGATTAACAAACGGCAGCACACAGTGTTAACATCAACTTGCCTGAGCAACGCCATCTGTCATCAAAAACAGAATGAACAGGGCTAAGTCATGAACATCCCCTGGTAGATACAGTCGCCTTCCCATCATATCGCAGACATGCTCGATTGGAAAGAGATCTGGCTGGCCAAGGAAGTGTTTGAAAAGCTGTAAGGCAGTACATAGCAACACGTGCCGTATGTGGTCTGGCATATCTTGCTGAAAAATAAGGCCAGGGTACTGCCAAGGGAATTGTAACAAAACAGGTCTCAGAATGTCGTCAACATATCGCTGTGCTGTAAGAGTGCCTTTAATGACGACCAAAGGGATCCGGCTATCAAGGGAAAATGGCACCTAAGACTATAACTCCTAGTTTAGGGCCGGTGTGGTATGCAATAGTGAAAGCAGGTTCGGCACTCTGCCCTCTGCATCTCCAGACACGTCTTCGATGATCGTCAGGACACAGTTGGAAGTGGGATTCGTAGCTAAACACTATATGTCGACAGTCAGCATCATTCCAACCTGATCGAGCCAAGTACTACTGTAATGGGGCTCGACAGTGTGCAGGCGTGAGTGACAGGTGACGTATCGATCGGTACGAGTGTAGATTTCGCTCTATCAGCCATCTATGATTGGTCATGGTGGACATTCGTGTGCGGGTACACGTCTGATGACACGTCGTTGAATAAGGCGCTGTGACAGCTGATTTGACAATCACTCTGTTCTCCCGATGTGCTGGGACTCTAGGTTGACCACTACCATCCTGACGCTGAAATCTGCCATTGTCCACCCATTCTTGCCAGTAATATATAATCGCCGCATCGCTTCGAACAATATGATGAGTGATTCTCTGATTTGCCTAACCTGCCTCTTTCAATCCAATGATACGACCTCTTTCAAACTCTGACAGTTGCTCGTAATGAGCTCGAATTCTGCGTCGAGGAATTTTTTTCAGTCGTTGTAAGGTATCTAAATCGCAATGCAACCGAAAATTTGACCATCTGATTGAGAATCTCTCCTTATGTATACCTGCTGAGTGAGCAGTCGCGATGCGCGATGTGCTGTCTCTCCCGCTATTCATTCATTGGATACCAAATTTTAATCATTTGCATGTTCGGTCGGTCCAAACGTCTTCGCATACGAAATTTTGTTACAATCGGGCAACTCCTTGGCGCATCAGTTTTTTTTTTGTTTGTTTGTTTTTTGTTACAGAATGTATTTTTTAAAAAAAATGTTACTATTGTATGCAACATGGCATAGTACACTTCTATTCACACCGAAGTGTGGTATTTTAACTTAAATTTAGACAAAGATAAATCTTAAATGTGAATAAAAATAATTCGGAGATGTTTAATTTTCTAATGTTAAACCTTTCTTTCAGATTGAAAACATAAAATAAATTGAAAGCCTTTTTCGCTGCTTCAGAGCAGAAATAGTGCAGCTCATCAGCATTTAATTTATGATAAAAACGATGAATTACGTGGATGTCTTAAAAAGTGCCAGTTTTTGACAACTGGTTGCATTGCTAAGGCATATTTATATTAACAATGCATATTACCATCTGAGAATAGGCGGAAAACTGATTTGACACTTATGCATTGATTAGTTTTCAATTTATCGCTTCGAGTTGTCGTGGCCATATTTGCTTTATTAAACTTTATTATTTCTGGTCAAATGAACTATATTTACGTTGTAAGATAATAAGATCCTAAAGAAGATAACTCAACATACCATCTTAATAATAATGGAAAACATAATCGAATTTGCGGAACAATTAAGAGTATCACGAAACAAAAAAGGTTGCTTATTGTTTACATGCAATGGGAAATATTTAGAAGGCAGGCAGATGGGTTGCCATATGCATTGAGCCATAGAAACAATAAAAAGTGTATTTTGAAGTGGAGGAAATCTGCTAAAAAGGTTACACAAAAAAAAAATCTTTCTTGTGGTAAATTGTGATGAAAGATGAAAATTGGATATGTTATGACAATCGATACGCAAAATAACTTTGGTGTGGAGGGGGTTCCAGGAGAAGCACCAACTTCAACGCCGAAACGTGCCATTCACTGCAGAATTGTATTATTCATCTGGTTGGATACGAAGTATTAAGTTGCATTGCGAAGTGTTGTAACCCGGTGTAAGTGTTACTGCTAAAAATTACTAGCAACAATTGCTGTGACTGAAGCACAAAATCTGTCGAAAACGCCCATTTACTGGAACATATTTTCGTCCCGTGCAATTGTTCCATGATAATGCAAGGGCTCATGTTACAAAAGTAGTCGAGGAATGGTAGTAACTATTAATTGGGACGTTTTGAAACACCCGCCGTATTACCCCGACATAGCCCCAACAGACTATCATTTGTTTCAGCCCATGCATAATATCTTATCTTCGATGTACTTCCGGTGGTTTTCATCGAGTCGTAGATGAAATTGAAGTATCGTCGTGTAGCCGGAGCTGATGCAAGTTAAATTTGTCGTGGTTCAAAGTCCTCCCGTTGGCGTAGTGTGGAAGTTAGGATAGGAATGTGCCAGCTCAAGAGTCGTCTTCGTCATTTGATCGAAGCTCAAAATTGCTAGGTCCGTCGCTAACAACCTCCGTGTTGCTTCTCAGTGCGACTCTAATAAACAATCACAATCTAGGTACGCTTCCGGTCAGTAAACGAAGTACCAAATCGGGTTGTCTTCGTCGCGAAGACGAATCGCTCTCCACTGCTGGCATCCATCAACTGCCCGACCGATGGAGGATGGCGTTAAATAATAATGGAGAATATTTTGATGAATAAATGTATCATTGTCAGCTCTTACTTATTCGTTTCCCTGAAACAAACTTTAATACAATTTCTACACCTAATATTATAGAACGATAAGCATATGTTGACATATTTATCCTCCTTATAAGCCTATTTATCTTGTTTCCCAAATATAGTGGCTCTCGAAATTGAGTTTAGACCTTTCCCTTTCTTTCTGAAAGTCCTAAAATAATATTATGAAATTCTCATTTAATTTTTATATTTATAGGAACGATAAAATGCACATTACAAAATGTATCAGACTATGAAACAAAAATGAAGAATCGACAATATTTTAATTAATAAAATAGTTATGTCAAACCTCCAGATTTCAGGATCACAAAATTGAGTATACACCCTGTAAAATTGGCGATTTTTCTAACACTGTTATTTTGAAATGAATCACCATAACAGTTTTGTCTCCTCAAATTATCGATATTTGATTTCTAAGGGAACAAATATTTCATCTGTGAAAATGAGCTCCAGCAGTGAAACTAAAGTTGAATTTCAAAAAATTGTCATTCTAATGTCTGAGATGGTTAAATTTCTATGCGACATTGAAAATAAAGTTGAAAGTAGTTTTAAAAAAGTTATCTAGAAGTATAATTATTTGGATGAATTGCGAATAAACATGTTAGAGGAGAAAATGAGTACTTCAGTTCGACTTCCAAGAAAATCGTCATATAAGAAAAAAGAAAAAAATCCAAATATGAGTACTGTAAAAAATGTTTCATCTGTTTCTACTGAACTAGGAAGATATGTTTCTGCAGAAAGAATTCGAAGATTACTCCGAAATGGAAATTATCAATATCACGTAGCCAGAAGAAGACCTTGCATTTCCTCGACAAATGGAATAAAAAGGACTTTTATTTGCTAAAACTCATTTCTAAGTCTCAATGTTTATCAAATAACGTGATAAAAGTTAGTTAAATATTTTGGGAATTAATAGTCAATGGTACGATTGGCGGAAGCCTAATTCTGAACTGTCTCCTTCAAATATCAACCCCGCTGTCATAGATGATGATACTTTGGTTTTTGTATGGCGTTGTATCTCTGCACAAGAAGTGGGTTAACTAGTTTTTATTGATAGAGTTATGAATAAAGTAAAATATTTAAAAATATTTAAGAATAATTTAAAACAAAGTACTTAAAAAATAATGCTTAGGGGACCGAGTCTTGTGTTTCAACAAAATAACAAACCTAAAACATGCAAATAAAATTTTTAAGTTATATTTGTTGTACAGTTGTTAAATACAATAAAATACATTACCACTATCTCGTACACATTGAGGTAGGAAATATTTGATATCAGATGAAAAAAGTTTCCAAAATATAATGTTAAGGCAAAGACCACTTTTAAATATTATTTCAAGAAAAATCTAGAAAAATATCCAATCTATTAAAAACTCTTTCAAATCATTAAAAATGTTTGAAAGGTGCTTTAAGTGCAAAAGAATATGCCACGAAATATTAATTTATATGTTTTTTCTTAAATCCAGGAATTATAAAATTAATGAATTGTAATAGATGTATAAATCAATTTGTGACTTTAACCTCAACATAAAAATTATATTAATTTAAATATAGATTGTTCATTTTCATTTCTTTGTATAGTGTATTTTGTAATATTCGTTTTATTTTTCTTCTAAATATTAAATTTTAATAAGCATTTAATAATATTATTTTAGGCCTTCAAGAAAGAGAGTGAGAGATATATACTCAATTTTGAAGTCATTGTATATCTATTTCTTTAAAAAGTGATTTAATATTTCGTACTATTTTTGATGAAACAAACGTTTTTACAGTCTGTAATTTTCATTATTCTTCTGAAAATTATTTTTTATACCTATTCTTGTTAAAAAATCTGTAAAACAAAGCACAACATTCATAATGAAGTTTTAAAAAGTATGTAAAACTCATGATTTCCACTAATTCAAACCAGAAAATTCATTTTTAGAAAAGTTTAGGTATAAGTTAATGTATTTTGATTTCTTGCAACTTTTACTACACCTAGTTTACATATTTCGGTATTTTCAAAATAAGCTCAAGAAATTAAAACATAATTCAAATGATGCACACATTCTGTTGTACTTACCTTGAATTTTTTTTGAAGGAATTTGAATTTTTATCCCAATTCATTATTCTATTTCACTTTTATGCATATGTTTTTCCTCTTTATTTAAACTATTTTAAACAAACTTTAAGTAAAAATTTACAAGTAAGAAAAAGATATGTTTAATCCCCATACCATGTTTAAGGATACTATGTATTCAAGGCTTTTTAAATGAATTCCAGTAAAATAATCTACAAACTTCAAATCCAAACGAAGTAGTTTTTAAATAAGAAAGCTCGCAAAGATTAATTATGAAATTTACTTAAAAATTATAACTCTCTCTGACTGAGGTTATTTACAAAAAAAATTTATGTTAACTTCAAAATATTTTAACGTCTCTTTTCTTAATATTTTTTTAATTAAAAAAATTACACTAGAAAGAAATCAGCTAACATCT
>BMAW01051322.1:376688-442776 GCA_019974015.1 Nephila pilipes | reverse complement strand
AAAAATAGAAAACATTCTAAAGTATAAAAACTATGCAAACTTTTACAAAAAATGAATCAAAATAAATGGCAAAAATCAAATTAGTGTACAGATATTATAATTAAAGCAAACGATAAAATATTAAACAGAAAATACCTCAAGATAAATATAACTACTGCTGTCATAAAATAAAAATAAAAGAAATTGCGCCTTTTACCCATAAATCAGTTCGCACACATCTCTTATTAAATCTGTGGAAAACTTCTTTTCACAGATTTTTCACAGAAGATAAACAATTTTGTTACTTGTGAATATACATATAAATTTAGGTAACTTTAGAGGGAAAAGGGCCATAAATAGGATACTAATTCATTTTACTATCCAAATAAAAAATAAAAGTTTCTGCGAAAAAAAAAAGAATGAATTTTCTCAAATATTTTCTATCCGATCCGGAAGAAATTCAAAGATGACCTCTTCAAAAACTTTTTCGATTTTCAATGTCTAAAAGAAACGATACTTCTGCTTTATATCCGAGCAAATAGGGAAATAAATTCGAACTTTTTTGACAAACTGAATTTTCAATTATTTTTTTTTTCAATACAATCTTTTAAAAACGTGGAAGAACAAATGTTTTTGTTGGTATAAGAGTTGCATTTGTTTGTCATTGGACGAAAAACGGTTGGTAATATTTTTTATGAAAACATTTGAAATCGAATATTTTGTAAACACGGGGATATAAAACTCTCAGAATATATAGGATACGTAACGGAGGGGTGTTGTTTTGTTTTGAGATTGCTTTTCTGAAAAAAAATACAGATTTATTTTTCAAAGAGGAAATCGAGATGTTTGAAACTTCGATGGAATTTCAGATGTTTGTGTATTTATATATATAAAAGAGGATATTTGCTTCTCTCTTCTGTTCACTAAGCCCTCCGAGATCTCTTTCGACTAAGAATCTTTCATTATAACTCTCACTAAGATGATGTAACCAACAATTACTTAGAGAGTAAAAAAAGGAAACAATTAGAATTCATTTATATTTAAATAAATATAACTAAAAAATAACTTTTTAAACGATAATTTTTATTCAAGACGGACTAAAAGGTATAAAAATAACTTTTTTCAAAATGTAAGATAATGTGTAATGTATTAAGGCTTGAAGTGTTAATACTTCTTTCAATCTCATATATAAGTAGCTATGGTACTTAATTTATCGGTAAATACCCAACTACATTAGTTAAGCGCTTCAAATATTTATAAACTATGTATCATTTTACATTAAAATTTTTTTATACCTTTTAATCTATCTTTAAATAAATCTTAGTAAAAAAAGTTTTTTTTTATTAATGTTTATTTAATTCCTTTTAGCCTGGAAATTCAAGACTAAAAAGTAATTACTTGAGCGAAAACTAAATATCGTCTCAGTTGGACGTTGTTAAGTACAATAGGCCTGGATCCCCTAAGTCTCTCCTAATTACGTCACTACATGAGCATACCATAGTATTGTATTGTCATTTGCGTTATACGTATAGTCAAAATTTCAGCATGTTTGGATGATAGAAATTTCTAGTATAAATTCTGAACTGGGAAGGCACTCTTACATATGTAAGAACATAGCAAGTTTTATTTTTTTTACTATGACTTTATTTGTAAATTTAATCCATACAGAGGTCTCTTAAATCAAAGGACAATGAGAGATTAGTGAAATTGTAATAAAATGTATCAAAACAGTCCCAAGGATCGAGGAGCGAAGAGTAGGCAGGCATCCGCGCAATCAGTCCATCAGATCCATTGCCTCCTAATACAGTCGAATGTGATCTCCTTGTTCCTGTATAACTCTGTCTAATCCCTTACAATCCAGGAGATGGTAGGAGTTCTTTATTCCTGATTTACAGATTGGATGTATGTTGTTGTCGAGAACACCTATCCTATTTAATTACTCCCCAAGGCTATCGTGGTCTGTCATTAATCTGAAAGGGGCAACTGCTTCTTTTCTTGGTTTTAAGTTGTGGGTTTTCCAGATATTTTGGAAGTGTTACCATTTTTTTTTCCTTACACACAATATTTAAATTGTCTCTGCAGGAGTTTTCAAAGTTTTTGTGGACATATTTTTTAAGGAATCTGGGAGAGTTAAATTTTGATCACTTATTTCCTGGTGTTTCCTTTTTTCCAGTTGGTCCTTCCTCACCATTAAATTCAAACAGTATTTCATGGGAAGGTATTCATTGAAATACAATTTGAATACTTTTATCTCTCAATATACTTATATCTTTCTTAATTTGAGTTATTATTTGCGTTTCAGAATGGTGATTATTCGAGATTGCCTGGATAGCTGCACTCGAATCGACAAAAATATCTACTTCAAAAAAAACAGTCATTATTAATCCTTAATATTCAGTTTTTCAATGCCAAGTGTATTTCATATACTTCCTCATCGAAATTAGTCATAAGATTTCCCGCAGGTATTTACAAACAGAACAACTTAATGTAGACACTTGCTTCGGTGGTTTCATTTATTTGGGACATATCCGTGAATATTTACAAGATCTCAGAATGCCTTCAGCCGTTACTCATTTAGCACCACCCAGGAGGCACATGTGACTTAAGGATTATCACGGGCATGAGTAATGATAACTTCCTTGTGAAACGTATCATAAATGAGCAGAATTTTAATTGATTGAGGGGGAGGGAATACCCCAACTGATGTTTTAGTAATTATTTTAGTGAAACAAATTTTGATGACATGCTCTCAAAAATGTCTAGATTCTGACTTCAGCAATGATTGCACCTTTCTCAAATTCAACGCCATGCAAATATTTAGAAATAGGAAATGGAATGGAAATTTTTACGAAAAAAATGAAAGAAATGCACTGTATTTCATAGTTTCTTTAGTAATTTGTAATCCTTCTTACTGATAAATACTGCTTTAATTTTCACTACATACATACTAGATTCGTTTTTTGTTTCAAACTCCGATCGAGTTGTTAAACAACCAGACAAGTAGTGGGATGTTACTTAGCACCGAGAAATTTTCGTCTCTTTCTTAAATTGAAAACTAGCAAAGAGGCTAAGCTTCTAAACTAATGGGGAGCTTCGAAAAGAAGTGTAGATTCGTATCACATCATTGATGCAACGTTTTTCGATGAAGGTATCGGAAAGCTCGTCCGATAGTCTTGTTGCATAGTCTTTTTTTCTCGTCCGATAGTCTTCTTTAGTCTTGTTGTATTTGATATAGATATGTAAGAATATTTATAAAGTACATAATAAAAGCAAAAACATTTTAAAATTGTTTATAAAAAAAACAACTGTAAAAAACCCATGTATTTAAGAAAAACCAAAAATCAATTTGAAAACGTTATCAAATGAAAAATGTTTATGAAAAAAAGCTTATAAGATTTATTTAAAAACATCAAACAATCAATTAATTTAATACCCGAAAATCATGAGCAAAATCCTAAAAAATCATTCATCTTTGTTATTCGTGATTTGCTCCACAAATTTCACTAAGTAACTGGGTACTTACAGAACCAGATGATCAAATATTTAAACTATATTTTTTCTAATCTAAAAATAATCCAGAATCAATAATGGTATATCGAATATGGAGTATAGAAATCTTCTCTCATCCTCAACTAAAATGTACTTGAATGTTCTACTTATGTGACCAATTTTATAGATGGGTCTGATCAGGAACAGATGTAAGTTGAATCCCAGCAATCTGACTGTTGTATTATCTACTTATACTAAACGTCGCGTGCACAAACTCTCTCCCTTCTCTCCTAAACTACAAAATCTCCACTATTTATTAACAACTTTAATGCCGCTATCACTTTATTCTTATTCATAACACTTTAATAAATCAGTGATATTCACATAAATCACGATTCATTCCAAAGCCAAGTTTTCTGAAATCAAGTAATTTCATAAAGAATCCCAAAAGGTTTGATGAAGAGTAATACACTTGACAATCCATTATAATTCCTCCTTGTAAATGAAACGTGATTTACACGGTAGGACCAAACGACCCATCGCAAAACTGTGTTAAAAATTTCTGTCTGGGGAAGAGTCGAACTAACTAAATGAAGTAACCCAAATCCTTTGACTAGAATTATATTATAGCAACAGCACACGTAATGATCTTAATCTGATCTTTAATTTTAAGTCTAATTTCATTAATCTAATTATTTTCCACAGCACTTAATTACTTCTTCACCATTATTCTAAATGTCTCAACCAATCCTTCTTACTGATAAATACTGCTTTAATTTTCACTACATACATACTAGGATCGTTTTTTGTTTCAAACTCCAATCGAGTTGTTAAACAATCAGACAAGTAGTGGGATGTTACTTAGCGCCGAGAGATTTTCGTCTCTTTCTTGAATTGAAAAACTAGCAAAGAGGTTAAGCTTCTATACTAATGGGGAGCTTCGAAAAGAAGTGTAGATTCGTATCACATCATTGATGCAACGTTTTTCGATGAAGGTATCGGAAAGCTCGTCCACCATTAAGAATCGTTTTTCGCGTATAACTTTTGCAAAAATTTATCTTGTTCTGTATTTTTGTCTTGTTTTGTGGTCCATCGGAGTACGAAAAAAAAGAAAAAAGAAAGAAAAAACGACTCGCGGTCCTATCACACCAGTAATGGCAGGTACACTTCAGTTGAGCAAAGGGCTCCGGGGGAAACTCCTTAGAGAAGGAATCGAAGTCGTGCATTTAGCAACATTCAAAGAGAGATTACTTTCACAGCAGTGGATGAGCACAAAATTCATTAATTCCTTTTTTTTTTTTTTTTTTGGCTTGTGGCTGCTTCAGGGTTTCGCATGAACACATATTTTTACAAGGGTTCAAAACGCCGCCGCCACCCAAGGTCAGCTGAACTCTACTACCATGTAGTCAAAAAATATCTCCAATACTCTTCATTAATCTCTTAAGAAATACATATTTAAAGCAGATCAATGGTAATTTAAAATCTTGCGATTTATTGTATTCTCTTTTGCAAACACAATTGATAAAAATACTCCAAAATTAATTTTATCGACTCGAAGTTTTGTAAATTTGTTTCAAAATAAAGTGCTCTGATGAATGGTCATAACACGCGTTTCTCTTGTACGACTGGTATCCTATAACTGTTGACAACAGAGGGCTGTTATAATATTTATCGTTAAAATACCTGGAAAATATCATTATAGTGACAAAATTATGCCTATGATACTCACCTTATCGACAAGTGGACGAGACTTCGAACGGAGCAAAATAATTGGGAGGTATGTAGCAGCTGATCAAGCACGTCTGTTTTTGCTGAAATCTGTGTGTGAGAGAAAATCCCAGAGTATATTTGAATCTAAAATCATATATTCTTCTGGTTCAAAAAATTATTCAACAAATTTATTGTTTTAATTTTTTATATTTCTTAATATTTCAATTATTGCTTATAATTATGTACTTTTTATATATGTAAATTATACTTTTTGTCTAATATTTCATTTTTAGTTCAAGAGTTTGTGTACGTTTTTTTGTATTCTACCCTTTAGCCTATTATACGTCGCTTATTATACTGTATAATTCTGTAAGATTCGATTGCTAATTTTTATCCGTGTCTCATATTTCCTGCTCAGAAAACACATTGTAAGTTTTTGTTTACTTCAGTGTTTTGAAATTTTTTAACCTCTTATTTTATTTGTTCCAACTGTTACAGCTATCTTTTCTTGTTAAATCATTATCTTTATAAATAAATGTTAAGTGCGGGGCTGATAATCTCTCAGGAGGCCAGTGAGTAGCTGTAAGCCTTTTGGGTGAGTTCCGTCCCCTTGGGCATTCTGCCAATGGTCCTCACGTTGCTTCTAAACGCGACGTTAATAAGGAATCGATTATAGTCAAAACAATATATTGCCATTTTTTTTTTACTCATTTTGAGTTCCGAACAACAAATACTAAAGCTATTAAAATGAACCAAGACAATTTAACATATGAAAAAAAATTACAGTTGAACATAATTTACTTTAACAGATTTAACTAGCTGTTTAATGTAATTTTACTAAGGAATTAAATGTAAAATGGCTGAATTACAGTTACTGAATAGTTGTAGAATAGTTGTACTGAATAGTTAGTTCACTGTAGAGCATTTTTATTTCATTCCACAGTTAATCATACTTATACCTATATCTTCATTTTATAACAAAGGGCCTGCTATAAAAAAACACGTTGAAATACGGGAACTTAAAATAAATATTTTGAAGTACCAATACATTAGTAACACAATACTAAATAGGAGGGTTGTTCATATATACTTGTGCTTGATGACTGATGGTGTTGCAAAAGCGAGTTGATGTTACCGTTTGGGGTTGTCATCGATTAAACGGCCTCAAAAGAAACCTAATTCTGCTCTATAGGTTAGTTTTTATTTGCTACCGAATCAAAATTTCATTTCTGCCGCGTCAAGTTATCACAGTTGATGATATTTGAGTGCATCAATATACACCTGGTCCCAAACAAGCACCAAACAATAGTTTCATGCGGTGAATTTATCCGAAGATGTGATGGAATCAATTTTCCGAAGACCCACAGAAAAAGGATTGAAACGATTGTTAAGATGCAAAAGGCGTCATATCTATGGCATTATTAGAAAATGGGTAATACTACACAGTGAGTTACCCCATTCTCCCCCCTTTCCTATCACAGGTAATTTTTGAAACGCCCTCATAATGATCATTACCGAATTGTTATAAATGTTAGTCCCTGAAATTTGCAGTTTAAACACAGAAAAATAATTTTTGGGTGAAACAAAGCTCAAATAAAACTTGTTCAGAAAGCAAAATAGGGGACGTGACGGGGCAATGTACTCATGTCATAACCGCATGCAATGAAACAATTATCGTTGTTGAAAGAAATTTAAACCTGTATCTCGTATGACAGATTATACGAGTAAGTGGCAAGTGAAGCTGTTCACCAACCTCTAAAAGCGTTTGATTGCCAATGCTAACCGATAAAGTCGTTTGGCATGAATGGACATCATGTTGGTGTGGCAATAATGGGAAACACGTATACGATTTTGATCGAATTGGTAAATTATAACTGTTGTTTAAACAATAAACAAATATGGTATGTTTTGTTGAATTTACTAATATTTACTCTGGTCATCGATAAATGAAATTAATACACTACTTAGGAACGATGAATTTTTTTTCCGTTAATAGGGAAAAGGGAACAAGCGACTTAAAATGAAAACACTTTACTGTTTAACGTTTTTATATATAAATGGCATAATTTAATATGCATGCTACTCATACACACACACACACACACACACACACATATATATATATATATATATATATATATATATATATATATATATATATATATATATATATACAAACTTTAGGGGAAGGTCATTCCAAGATCAAGTTATTTTTGTAATGAAATTCCTGATTATTCTGAAATTCTTCATTTTGCGATGAAGTCACTCAGTGCTTTTTATTGCATTCTCATTTTAAGGGGGAAATGGTAGCAGAAAATACTTCCTCGTCCTCTTTTTGTTCCCCCCATTTAAAATCTATATCTTTCGCTACAGTTGGATTACAGTTGGATCACTGATTTTGGTTATCAATACTAAAAATTTATTATGACAATCTTCAATACCTGGAGGTACTTCGTTTTCAGAATCCCCATTTTACGAAATCCGTGTTCTGCCAGCTCTTAAAGGTCGTCGTTATTTAACAGATCTTACCAGAAATCTGCATTAACTCTCAATATTCTATCATCTACATATCCTAAATCCCGCTCTATCCATTAGGTTAACAATTGGGCTAATTATTTTCATTGATAATCTTGGATACTTCTTTTCATACTCTCTATCCGCTCATGCATTCATTGGTTAATTTTTGGATGTGAGATCTATATTTACAATAATATCTAAAATGTTATACTTTATTTTCCAAAATTACAAATTGAATGCATGGCTAAATCGAATAAACTGATTGCGACCCCTCATTACCTAAAACACGAGTAAAAAGTAAACACAAACACTGCAAACTTGTAAATAAATATTGTGTGTATGTTTCATTCAAAATAATACTCAGAAGTATTACATATGAGCAGCATTCATTTTTCTTTTCTGCTTAGTCTTTTTGACATGGGTCCACATAATTTTAATTAGAAGAAACATGTCGTATTGCAAGAAACTATAAAGTGGAACTATAAAAATGACCAATTTGTATCAAGTCAGCTCTCACCAAGAACTTATTTCATATGGATTTTAGAAAGTTCAGATGTCCCTGTAATTGGTTTTAGTGCGATGCTAAATAAAATAAAATGCATTGTAAGGCCGTTTTTATTTTTCGCTGTTCGACTTTCGAGTTTTCACATTCTTTTCGGTTGCTTTTTATCGCTTTTGAAATTTGATAAAAAAAAAATTATATGAACTTTGTTACGACGAAATGACTTTTTTCTTGTTATTTGTAAAAAAAAATAATTTTCTAGCAATTGCCTGAAAAGTCCAATGCATAACGTTGAAAGGAAGTAGGAAATACTTTTCATCTAACTCACGTTTATAAATAAAAAGATTTTTAAAATACAAGTAATATTTCAACACGCGCATGCAGTAATATATACAAAACGCACATGAAATGTTTTAAAAAGTAAGGTGAAAGAATATGATCATTTTATAACTGTTATACTTTTTATGTACCGGCATGTTTGTACAGCTGTTAAAAAATAAATAAAAATAACTTCAATGAATCTTATGGTACTTTGAACAAAATTGGTATTAATAAAAATGGTTCAAAGGGAACCTAAATTATGGTGTTAATAGATTCATTAATCATAAATTCTACGAAAAGAATTTTTTGACTATAGAATGTCATTTTTTTTTTTTTTTTTTGTATATGATTGCTTATCCGAAAATTAGTTTAAATTTCAGACTTCGTAAAAGTGTACTTAATGGTTTTCGTATTACGGGGATTCAAAAACGTGTCTCCTAATGTTAAATGAGTGTCTCAAACACTTGTCGATAAAACGTTTCGTCTTGCTGCGGCTGCTGGTTTAAACACAGACATAAACTAAACCATCTGAAATTACTTTAATAACACACCATTGAACTATGTACAACGAGCTCCGTGCGAGCATCAAGTTACAGTGCAAGTCGAAAAGAGAGAGAGAGAGTCAGTTCTCAGAAGAGAAGGAGCGCGCACACCAGGGTTGATGCCTTTGGCGATGAACGCCTCGCAGCGCCTGTAGAATCTGTTTGGCGGTCTCCACAATCCATGAGTGATCTGCTTGTTGGCGAACCGCCGAGTAATGCAGCGACTCTCGTCAACAACAATGTCAGACCTTACTCAACCAGATCGATGAGATATCTTTTCGGGTCTGATTGGTAGAACCGTCAACTTCGGACCCACTTGTCCAGGGTTCGAAACAATGCTGCAGTATTAATTAACATCTCCAACAGCTCTCTTCCCCTCCACGGAGTCAGAAATCCACCTGCGGCCGAAGTGATGACCTGGACGTTATCACTAGATGGCAGCACCACAGCCTGTACTTACTGATTGCATATACCTCTGACGCAAAAAAAATACTTACCTCTGTACGTCTAACTAAGACAAACGCACTCAAAATCACGACTAGTGATATTCCGGCTCTGGCGCACGTGTCGACGAGACCCGCCACTCAACACGAGACAGCCGATGACTCAGATGGAAACTGTCCCAAGCAAAACTCAGTTCAACAGAGAAGGGATGTATATCAATTGCAGTAATGGCTGACAAAATCGAAAAACAACCTTCTGTACAAACCAAGCAATCACAAGTAAAAATAAAAAAAAGCAACCTTCTGTACAATCTCTTCGTATCATCGAGATGATAATGGAGGGGAGTAATGCAGTGGCTCTAGTCAACAACAATGTCAGAAGTTAAAAGGCCTTACTCAACCAGCCGGATGAGATATCTTTTCGGCCTGATTGGTAGGACCGTCGACTTCGGAACCACTTGTCCAGGGTTCGAAACAACGCTGCCGCATCAAGGTCACCAACAACTCTCTCTTCCTCCACGGAGTCAGAAATCCACCTGCGGCCGAAGGCTCAACGCTTTTCTAACTTCTTTTCATCGATTAATCCATATTTCCCCCTACTCTAAGAGAATAGAACACTGAGACTCATAGTACCCTTAAATCTAAAATTTCTTGCAAAACCTTTCCAACAGCTCAAGAAATGTACATCTTAAAATTATAATTCACTCATACACACAAATCTCGTAGCTTAAGGGATTTGTGAACTAATTTATAATATTTGATCATCGGTGCAATTATAATGCGGTTTTAAGAAAACATTATTAATCGATTACGTGGATATAATTTGTACATGGTCCCCTGAGATGTTTTCCTGAATATCTCAAGAACTAAGAAGATTTGAATAAATTTTTCACAATCAACTTTTTTCAGACTATTATCTGAATAGTAATTTCTTTTTCTTTTTTTAAAAAAAATCTGTTTATTAATGAAGAAAATATATGTTTAAGAAAACAATTAAGTTAATTAATTAATATTAACACCACAATTTAGTTGCTTTGAGCCACTAAGATGATACCAATTTCATACTGATATGGTCAAAATTGTGGAAATTAATACGGGGGAAATAATTAGATGACGTTCTGTTTTTGACCACGTTTATTTAAACATTTTTTACTACAGTTCATCCATAACTACTTGGATGGAAAATCTTTGCACTTCATGAGGATTAAACATAATTCGTCGAATACGGAAAAAAGTTTTATTTTGTAACATTTACTGTGTAGTTATTATTCAACTTAAAACCAAAACAAGAATCATCTCTTTAGATTGATTAATTGGGATTTTGAAGTCTTAAACAGAGGAAAATGTTATTTGATTTCATTGCGTTTCTTATCTTTTGTCACTGACGATGCTTCCTGTCTGTCACATTTTTCATTTATCAAGTATACAAACTTCCTTTATGAAATGGACGCTCCAAGAGAAATATTTCTAAGATTGATCCCATTTCAACATCAGCAAAAGATAAGAATCTCAATATATTTTAGAGGCATCGTCAAGAGCCATCAAATTTTTCATTATTTTCATTCATTCATAAAAAGAACAAGCTGGACAGAACCAACTTTCAATTTTTGACACATACTGAAAATTCATACATGTCCAGTAGTACCATTAGTAACGAACAACACACTGAACCACATTCATTTTTCGAAGTAGCGGATGTATTACAACGATTGTAGCTCCAAAAGTTTAATTTGAATATCACCTCCCTGTATTCCAAGTATCTTCCGGAAATAAATGATTTGTAATTGTGAGATCTTGTTTCATTATTGGATTTCTTCAATTTCATAAACAGATTTGATATTTTTTACAATAAAAACAGAACTTGTATATGAACTATTTTTATATTCAAAATATATTTGTAATTAATTTGTTTTGTCTATCTAAAAAGATAACTGTGCTCTTTTTTACTCTATTACTCTTTTCAGTAGTAATTTTCAGTAGCTTAAGATTTTAAGCAACATTTTTGACTATCAGACTAGGAAATAATTTAATCTCACACGTCATCTACTAACTCTGCGAATATTACTTCGTCAAAGGTTTTATCTTTCTTATGGAAAGTTCCATTCCCTTAAATGTAAAAGAAAAAGAAATTTTAACGTATTACACTCAAGCTTTTTTCCAGGCTTAGGAAACGGATAAACTCTTTTAGATTCATAAAAAGAAGTTTCAAAATGCAAATTCAAACATCCACACCCCACTTTCAAAATAGAAGAAATCAATATTTTATTATTTTTGAATAACGTTTCTTGTGATTTAACTCTACAAACATATTTTTGCTGCTGTGTATAAACACACTCATTCCACCGTCCATCATTTCGTCGGTCACGGCTTATTCATCCAGTTGCTAATTTAAATGTTCAGTAGTAACTCATTCTTTTAAATATCATTCATTAATAGGGAATGATGTTCATTTTAATGAAAAAAATTAAACTGATTTCATTTTTTGAAAAAATATGTTCAAATATAATTTGTAATCGAGACTAATTGTTTAAATACGACAAAAAAGAGGAAAGGAAACATTTTTTTGTTTTCATGTTCTTATTTTTCTTCAACTTTTAGATTAAAAATTCTAGTTTTGAGAATCTATTTGAAGTAAGTAAAATTATTAAGCTTTGGCATGTTTTCTTTCAGAACAAAACTTTCTCAAACAATAAGTATTTACTAATCGCCAAGGATAAAAGTATTAAATTCCATACAGAAAATGTATTTGTAAATATTTTATACGACAACCTGAATCACTCCATTCAACTGTATTTTACAAAAGTTAGAATTAACAAAAAGTTACCAATAAATGCTTGTTTGTAAGATTTATTAGTAATACTTAATTAACTTTGATATTAAAATATCGTATTCGACATTGAAAGGATATTTTGAATATAAATGCCAGATCATTTTATGTCATTCAATAACAGAAACTATGTAAAGAAATTATATATTTTTTAACACTGATAATATATTTTATGCATACTTTTGTACATATTAAACTCTATAAGTATAAATTTATCCATAATTAAAGTATATATAACTATTAGCAATGGAAATATGGTACTTGTCCATTATAGTGGAATATTTCGGATGAAGACGGAAAATCGCTAAGCAGTAAGATTTATCGCCATGTTTAGTTGTAAATCCTAAGGATGCAGTCCTAAAGAAACAGCACTTCGTCATCTTAGTAAAATATCGCTTGCCTGTTAATGTTACCGATTTCGTATTTTCTTTCTTAAATACCTATTTTGTTGTCTTTGAAAATGTCGTTAACAATTTTCAATTTACCAAACAGCGAAATGGATGATGATTTTACACATTTCACGGTGAACCAAAAGTACAATTTTGTAGGTGGTGGTTTCGAATGTGGGGTTCCGCAAAGTGGCATAACAAGAAACAGCGCTGCACGGCATCGTCTAGAATCGTATCTGGCAGAATTTATGTGGAGGCAATATGTAGGAGAAAAAATGCTTTCTATGAAATAGTGAACGCAATTTCGGAAATATGGCCTTTTATGAGGATTGATGTTCTAAAAGTTATGTAAATATTAATATTAAACATCTAAATTTTTATAGTAATTATTGGGATGAGATTTATCACTAAACGTATAAAAGATTATTAAATAAAAATATTAATTAAAAAAGTTTTATATTATTTATTGGTGTGTTATTTGTTTTCTTACATTTCAATTTCGCGCTCTTCTTACTTGGCGCATTTAACTAGTTTAGCTACATTGGCGTATTCTTAATTTGGCGGACGCCGCTTTAATAGACAAGTACCGAAAAGGTATATACAAGTAATAAAATTTATATTGTTAAATATTTTTACTGCTTACATCCTCTTTTTATTAGGTTCAAGAAAATATAAATTTAATCTTAGAATTAAATTTCATAAAAAGTCCTTAAGTTTGAGATAAGTGGAGGAAAAATTAAAATTATGTAGTATTTTTCAAGCGTTCTCAATAGCAAAAGTGTGACAAAGCGCTTAAGCGCCAAATTAGGCAACCTCTGGATAATCGTTGGAACAACACAACAACGCATTTCAAATGAGACACGTAAGTCCCTGAGCGCGTTAAATATAAAATCAAACATCAAACCTACAAAACATATCACGGTCACCATGGTTTGTGTTGTACTTCAGTGTCTGTTATTAAATCTATTATTTGGTTGGAATGGTGTTTTCGCACTGGTAAACGAGTATGGTAAGTATTCGGATCCTTTTTATTATAACTAAATTTAAAATCATTTGATATGAGAGTGGAATTGTGAATATTTTTTCGTTACTTCCTTATTGCCCGAACTAAATGAAAAAAAAGGCGAGATCATTTATAGAAAAACACTTTTATACTGTACTTCCGCAAAAGATCTCGACATTTTTCTTTCGTAATTTTGTAGACAATAATGCAGAACAACTGTTTACAAAATCCAGTTGAATATTTTTCAATTTGAGAAAGATACGAATGATATTGATCCGCATTTTTGCGGCTTTCTGAAAGAACAAAGGTTTCAAGGGGCTTTCCCAAAGTAATGGTTTTTAGTAGTAAACAACAAGATGGTTACATTGAATTACATAAAATTTAGTAATGTACTTAATACCCACGTACATACATTTAAATTAGGTAAATTATATTACATAAACTGCATTATAATAAAATGAAAGAGATATTAATCTATTATCTGTCAGATGTTTTCAAAAAAATATTCGTTTTCGAAACAAACATAAACCAATGAACTTTACAAAGTATTATATAAATATAAAATTTTATGGATTTAAAAATTAATCTCCGTTTGGAAATCACGGTACATTACATGTAAATACTTGTATAATGATTTTATGAGTATCAAGGAACATGACCTTCGCCCTGTAATCCAATATCACACTTTATGCATTGTTTATTAACTTTTTTACAAATTGCTTATGTTTTTTTTTTCATCTAATATTCTTTCTAAATAATATCCTTCACGTTTTTTTCTTGCACATTTTAATACTCGTTTCTGTATGCTCAAACGTTGTGATGGTATTTCACTTTTTTTCACTTCAGATACAGAGTGTACACTGAAATAGGACTTCGCGACTTCTCTTCGGAAATTTAATAAACGTTACTGTAAGCGAGAACTCGAACAATAGAATTGCAATTTTATATCCCTTCTTTTCTTTTTGAATGACACTTATGGAAATAGTTATTATAAAATATAGCAAACGATTTTGTATTCTAACGAGTATAATGAGTTATACTAACTAACGATCGAGACAGATAACAATTTATTGGCATATAGCTATTGCATCTATTTTTCTGCGATATTTGTTCGAATTAAACCATTTTTGAAAGGAATTAGTTTAGTGTTGAGAATTAGGGTTTACGCTAGTTCAGTGGCTTGTGAAAAATGTACTATAAAAATGTAGGAAAACTCTTTAGGGTAGATTATCTGTTAAGAGAGACAGATTACTCTCATCTCGTCACAACACTACTGGAAGATGGAACTCGGACTCTGCATTATTATCATTTTTACAATCAAAATGTCTATAAATAATTTCAAAATTCCAATCAGCAATATCATTTTTACAATCAATTATTCATTTTCGAATGGAGACAATTATTATAAAGCGGCATACAATTTTGTATTCGATTAAACATAATGTAATATATTACATAACAATTTTTTTAAAAAAAAAAATAATGGGATTAGCGACAAAGTTCATAGAAAAAAAATATTGAGCGTTGTTGTAATTTGATATATAAAGGTATAAAAGCTTTTTTTATAGACTGAAAAAGTTGAGAAAAGTGTCGTGATGTAAGTATTTGTATAGCTTTAAATTGTTCATCTTAAGAACTGTTTATTGTATTCCATAACGTTCAGTTTAATCCAGTAACGTTGAGCTAATCACGAATTTCTCTTCACTAACATCGGAGTTTTCTTAGTAATTTGAATTGCATAAAATAACTACTCCTCGCCAACCAGAATGAAACGTGATTAATATGACGTTGATGAAGACGAAGATGAGAAGTGTACTGATTTGAGAATTAATTTCCTGTAAGCGAAATAGAAATGAAAGGAAAGAGAAGGGAGACAAATGATAACGACAAGCTGATAGATGTATGTAAATTGGCGTGAATTATTGTAATTATCGTTTCGATTAAAGTTAGTTGGAGGTGATTCCCGATTAGAATAAAGGGAATCGAATCTTCAATAATCCAGAAGTGCTTGAAACCGAGTGAGTGATTTAATAAGCTAAGACTTTATCATTTGAACATAAACTAGTATTAATTGCCTGAAGAGGGCTGTGGAGTTAAATAATGAAAGATGGCAGTTACAACAACAGTAATTAACTATCAAATTTTTTTTCACATAAAGTTATGTTTTTGATTCAAAACTAAAATCTTTAAAATTTTACAAAATGGAATATAAATAAATACTTTCATTGATTTAAAAATCAATCCTGATTTGGTGATCACAGTACACTATAACTGCATAATGGTTTTATGAATATCAAGAAATAATATGTGACACGTAATCCAATATCACACTCTTCACATTGTTTACTGACTTTTTTTTTATAAATTGCTCAATTCCCTTGTTTTCCACCTAATGTTTCTAAATAACATCCTTCACGATTTCTTCTTGCACCTTTTGATACTTGTTTCTGAGTACTCACACCGCGAAACTGTCTTTCACTATTTTTCGGGTCAAACAGTATATTGAATCTAGCAACTTCTCTTCTGAAATTTGTTAGTGACATTTTTCTTTAGTAAGGCAGTATATTGTGGGAGCATTAACTAGAGCCAAATCCTAAGCATTGGTAAAAATTGGAAAATACCACTTCTTGCTTTTAATTTATATTCTCAATTTTTGTATTTTCCAGAGAAGTTTGTCGACATTACCTATGTACTTGCAGTGTGCATTGGTGTTTTGGCTGAGGAATTAACACTTTCTGACAGCTGATTACATAGCGAATGATTCGATAACATCTTCTCAACGTTGTTATTTTTCCAAAAAAGGTCAAATATTTCACTTACTTCGTTTTATCTATATCAGGATCCGCCAAATATTTTTGATCATCGACCCCCAAATTTTTATCATTCTCTAATAGACTTCCTCCATAAAAATGATAAAAAAAAAGAAAAAGAAACTTACCTGTTTCTGAAATGATTCCTTTTATTCTGACAAAATCAAATTTTTACTTAAATCAGTGGGAAGGATGTGTTTAATGACGCTTAATGTTATCAATGTTTGTTTCGAAATTTGTTAGTTTCGGTCTTAAATCCCCTCGAAGCTCCACATTTAATTCGTTTTTCTGCTTTGTTAAAATAGTATTTACTTAACTGAAACCAGATTCAATCCTATATAAGCTTGGGAATGCAATAAAAAGGGAAACGCCGCATTACAAAATTTGGATATTTTTGCGTAATATTTATATTAGCTCAAAATTTATTAACAGTTAAATTATCAAAAACCATATTTGCTTCAAGAGCAACCAATAATTCAATGACTTCATTTTGCAAATGACTGTCGATATTTTCAAATGAAGCAGAGAAGGTGGCGCGATAATCCATTCTGGAATATCCACATTTTTCAATATCTCCAAAGCGAAATTTAAAATCATCGCTTGATTTTTGGAGATGATTTGTATATATTTCGAATTCATCATCGGTTATATCCAACCATCGTAAATTTGAAATGTATTGAAAAAATCTTTTCATAATAATGAAGATTTGAACAAGCTTAATTTCAATACTTTAAATAATAATCAGTGCTTGAATTAAAGTAATAGCTTTACCTTGGTAACGTTTGAATATCATTGAACTTTACAAACAAGTGCCAAATAAGAAGTATTGCTATAATTTTTTTTTAAATTAATCACTTAAGGCAAGATTAATTTCAATACGAAATTATGTAGCTGTTTAAGCAATTCAACAAGTTTTTGGAAACATGCATCTTATGACAACTGTCGTATTTCGGTGTGTAGTAATAATTGGTTTAATAGTTCATCATTTTCCTTGAAAAGTTTAGCAAACAGTTGTGATTTAAGAAGTTGTACTCTAATTTTATTAATTGATTTAATACACAGCTATAGTGCATTATGAAGAAGATTATGATTACTGAGATATTTAGCTACTAGATTATTTCTATGAAGACACAATTAATGATATATATACCAAAAACACACACAGGTACTTTTTCCTCAAGATAAGTTGCAAAACCTCGATAGCGGCCTACCATAGCAGGCACTCCCCTTCTGCAGTTACATTATTTATTGAAATTTCATGCTTTTTCAAGTATTAGTTTAAGCACTGATATATTGTTGTTCATTTTGTGTCAGAGTTCCAAGATATTTAGTAAATAAAAATTTATGAATAATCTGACATTTTATTTTACTAAAATATCCTACTTGAGCCATAAGAAGAGAAGTTCCAAAAGTTATTTCATCAGATTGGATAGAAAGAATTTGCCATTTCTTAGCTCTAAAATCCCAATATTTTCCACATTTTCAATAATTTCATCGATTCGCACCCAGGGATAAATTTCTGAAAACTGCGGCAGAATCTTTTATTATTACTATTATAGTTTCAAAGATATCTTAAATGACAGGTATAATTACATCTTCTGCGGTTGAATAAGGTTTTTCCTGTTTTGCACTATTGAGACAAATATTGTACGAACATATTAACCCGCTATCATTTTCAATTTTAGTTGACGATTCAATAAATTGTTTAAAGGTAAGTCGCATTGGATATGCTTCTTTAACTTTTTTTAAAATAACCACAATTGTGTTCTCTTTATCCGAATGCATCCTCTCAAGGTGATCTTTTAATTTGGCCGGTTTCATGGCATCATTGCTAGAAGTTTTCTCATAAAGAAGGTACAACGGTTTTCTTTCGTTCATTGGTGAAGGTATAAAACCAAATTTTAAATATTCCATACTGTATTATTTGCATTTTTGTTCAGAAATCGACGCTACCATTGCGATCAGAGACGTCTTAAGACTTCTTGAGACCCCGGGTCCTTATGAAAAAATAGGCCCCACCTGCGACCCCTTATTCTAATTTGGTGCTTATACATGTACAGATCAATAAAAGCAATCCAATGTAAAATGAAGTTTTATATGAATATTAGTTTTCCACATTTTAAATTCGCAAAATCATTAATTAGGTCTTCAAAATCAGTGGTTAATAATATTTCATTTTGAATGCTCATGAAGCATAAATTATTCAAACGTTATTGAGTCATACGATTTCTCAATTCATGTTTGAGTTTTGAAAATGAACGCTCACCACTCACGTTAGTATTCACCATTGATAAGAAAATTCTCATTATTATTTCAAAATTGGGAAACACTGTGAATAGTCTTTCATCATACATGCATGTATCATGTGTGTTGATCTCAATTCTTGTCCCCTTATCCAACAACTGTTTTTCATCTTCATCTGCATTTTTAGAATTATATTTTTTATTAATCTTTCTTTTTTTCCATTTCTTCTCTTTGCTTTTTCTTCAGCTTTTTGCCATCAATGATCATATATGACTTAAAATATTGACATTGCAAGTTGAGTTCCTCTCCATTGATGTCTTTATCGTAAAATTTTGATATTTTCTCGCGTGTTTTCTTCATTTTCTATCTCATCCAAATTAGAAATACTTTAAAAAAATCCAAGCGTTTCAATAAGCTCCTCATATTTTTTATTACGTGTTTGTATATTGCAAATTAGAGATTCGATTATTGGTAAAAGGGATCTATTTTAAATTCCTGGTAGTAGCTGTTTTTTGTGTCAGTGCGTCTATTTCATTCAAGGAAAATTACCCAAACACTGCATTGTCCTACATGCTTGTGAATACTTTGATTCTCCTTTATAAATGATACTTTCTGAGCTTTTGACTCATAATAGTCAAAAGAGCCTCTTTTAGTTTTTATATATATCATTAACGATTCTAATAATTTTGCACTTTTCGACAAATCCATATTTTTACTCTGAAGAAATAGATCTACTTTGTCAATATGTGTCAAAATGTCATTCCAAAGGATAATTTAAAAAAAGTAGTTTCCAATTCATTCATCTTAATTTTTAATTTTTTAGCAGAAAGTCGAGTATCCACTGCCTATAATTCATCATTAATTAAACAATCCAAGCTCATGACAATTTCTGAATATCCGTTGCCTAAAGTTTTAATTGCTGACAAATGTGTTTTTGATAGGTTTTTCATTTTTTTTTTATTTATATCCCATATATTCAGATGTATTTTTCATTTCAATCACAGCTCAAATTTAATGTTAGTATATTCCAACGATTGGTAGACTATGAGAAAAAATTATTTGGACAAAATCAAAGCAAATTGTTACTTTATAGTTGCATTCTACTGCTAAAACGACAAATAAATTCAAAGAATGTCCTGCGCATGGTAAGTAATAGCCTACTTATTTTTTTTTCTTGAAGTCGAGCTTGCAATCCTGAATATTATCATTATAATGCCGATATACATATGTACTATATACTAATATAAATCAACATTAGTTTTATCACATACAGTTAATTATTAGATTTCCTTAAATATTTTTTAATTTTAAATTGCAAATGCAAAACCATATCAACGAAAATACTGAGCAAGCCATTTTAATGGAAATAACATGCAGAAAAAAATCCGTAGCAGGTTTTTAGGTTTTTATATTGCATTGTCTTACATAATATTTGGAATATCTTAAAAGTTCTCAGAAAAACATATGTTTGTAACCATACGAAATATATATATCCTTGTTATTATGCTTATCGAACGAAACAATAAATTATAATAAAAAGGAAGTCATATATTCCAAAAATTCCATAGTCATATATTCCATATATTTTTAATTAGGAGAATTATATTTATGTAAGAAATTTTCATTAAAAGTATTTTTATACCAATACGTGATAAAGTATTATAGTAAGTGATTAAATACAAATACATTATAAGTTTTTAAGTATAAAAACTAAAATTAAAGTATATATAATAAATTTCAATATTCTGCCCAAAACTCTGATTAAATATACACACGCAAATAGAAAATTTCTAGTGAGGGGTCGTATAAACTAAAAATATCTTATTGTGTACTGTGTTAGACGAGAATTTCTCCATTTTTGATGATTACTCTTAAAACATTAAATTATTGTAAAGGTATTTATTTATCTAATTATCAAATCGTACTCTGGGATTCCTGTTAAATGATTATTTTTCTACATTTATATAACTACAATCTGTAGTAATGTAATATATTCGTTTTATAAATGTTCTTATTATTTGGGTTTCAATAATAACAAAAAGGACAGTCATTTGAATTTTTAAACGAGTAAAATAACGCTTGCCATATTAGAAGCAAATAAAAAAATTTATCTGAGTTACAATACACATCGGAAAATCTTTTGGAAGACTATAGTGCATTCAAAATGAAGGAAGCGCGCACTAATGCATATTAATCAATGTAAAAATATTCTAAAGATTACATTGAAATATTTATATATAATTTTATATGCAGTTAAGAGATCATTTCATGATGTTCAGAGGGGAGAGAGAAAATCTACAAAAAAAGAGCAGAATTTTTTTAAACTGGATATTATTTTTATAACTCTCTCTCTGTAAAAGAAACAAATATAATTACACACTATTTTACTTTTTTTAAAAGCGATATAAACATTTGTATATTACCTGAAATTTCAAAGAAATACAATTCAAAAATAAAAATATAATTACCTCTTACTGTTTGGAAGAAATTAAATTTAAAGAAAGGAATTGCCGATTTAGAACTGTAGGCCACTCGTTTCTTCAAAAAAGTGTGAATTTCAACCCTCTTTTTATTAGCCCTGATGCCTGTCATAAAATAGGGAATGTGTTTTTGTCACTTCTGTTGGGGTCTTAAGTGTATCTCTTGTCCATTCCGGGGCCATCCTTAACTCGTGAGTAAATAAATAAAAGGTCGCTGGAAGGAGTGTCTGTTATGTTTGTGACTGTCCTTCCCACAGCAGCATTTTTATTGATAATATCTCGCTTTAGAAATAAAACTAATATTTTCCCTAATTCTCAGCAAGCGTTGTAAACAGAAATATTTAATAAAGAAGTAACTGTCTTCAACTAGTCATATCCGGGAATAACATTTGACGATTACAATTAATCTGATCATGATCTTATTCAGGCTGATTAGAGAACGAGTCAAGGCCTCCCTCAAAGGCGAGGCCCTGGGCCAAGGCCTAGTTGGACCATGCCTTAAGACGTCCCTGATTACGATATTAGTAGAGTCATAATGAAAAAACTGTTAAGTAGCTAAAATAATCTACTTCCACGAAAATCGAGACACAGGTTTCAAAGTGCTGCTGATAAAGAACAACGAATGCGTAGAAGTCTAACCACCAAACACAACCAAAATTATATTTGCTATTAAATCTTTCTTGTCCTGCTTTACATATTTACTTGTGGCTTTCAAAGCTTTTATTTTCTCAGCAAAGATCTCACAACTATAAAATTCTAATTCTACTTCATTTTCTTTTGTAGTCGCAACTCCAACTATAAAACGCGTTACCCTCTAATCGAAACATAATGACAAGAAGGCAGAATTACATTAACTATACAATCAACTTAAAATTACTTCAATATGGAGTGACTTTCAGAATTCGAGGCTATTTATTCATTTCGCAGATAGAGAGAGGCTATGAGTATACATTACTAAATCAGAGATGGCAAGAGGTGACCTCCGCCATCTAGCTTTTCTCAGAAGAAAGAGAATTTTCCTTACCTTCGTTTTAAGGAAGGGATTTCTCCAGATCACGTGGTAACTCCCGTGGTATAAAATGTAGGGAATCTGAGAGATTGACATGACGTCCTTCAGTCTAGTAGGGATTATTTTTGATGGATTTATGAATATATGCAAGATGATTCAACAGATATTGTGAGCGCGGGAGCGCACAAATTAAAGGGTACTTTTGAAATAGACCAGAGAATAGGAATGAACTCACTTTTGAGTGAGAGACTGAGAAAACTTAGGAAATTAAATTAATTTAATGTGAGATCATTACAAATTTAAATTTAATCATCTCACACTTACAGACATAGATAGAGAAAGAGATCAGGAACGCTGCTATAAAAAGTGATGCGACTCACCACCAGGGAAGCGCTTACAGGCAGAGCGACTTCGATCATAAACTGTTATATTTTCTCTTCTAATTCAATTTGTGTTGCTGTTTTGTAGCATTGTTTCCTTGTTTTATTTTTTGTTTTTACAATTTTTATTCTCTAGCTTTGTTTTCTTTCCGTGTTAATTCGAGAAGCTTTATTACATTTAACTCATTTGATAAATAATTAAGGTACGTGTATGTTATGCGTATGTAAAGCATAAATTCCTGATTCAGTGCTTATTTTGCGTTAAAACTTCCGCGATATCTAATGTGCTTGTAAGAGAACTAATTTTATAGTAAATATTTCTTATGAAATGTTTAGTGTTTAATATATTTTCAGTTGTAACATACGAAACTTAATAAGTGGTTCCAAAACTTTTTTGATCCATGGACCCTTTTTATAGTCAAAACTTGCCCACGGACCCCCAAGTGAAAAAGATACATAAATACATAGTATGAAAACTACAAATTATAAAAAAACATTTTGTTGAAGAAGTATTTATTGAAATTGTAACTTTTGTTTATATAAAATAAAATTTTAAAAAAACTAATGGCTTGGATGAACTTAATGAGACGTTATAAGTGTATTTATGTCCGACTCAATGTTTGTGAAGGACAACCGGAAATCCGCACGACCACTGATTTCCTAATTTCTAGTCGGTTTCTCTCTCTCTCTCTCTTTTTTTTTTTTTTTTGTGATAAGTTTCATAATGTCACTGAACTTACATTCTACTAATTAGGAAGACGGGAAAGCAGTCAATAACTTCCATACAATAACCCAAAATGCAGGATGTAAAATTGGAACCTGTTTTTGTAACCAGAATTTGTGATATCCTTGTTTAAACATTGGTTAAGTTTCTAATTCGTGGATATTTCAATAAGCTGCTCCTGTATTAGTATGGATTCATTTGTATTTGGAACCAGAGTTTTTCCACACGCAAAAGTGTTCAACACCCAGTCGGGAATATCCAAGTGAAAAATGTCTCCAAATCTTTGGTTCGGGTTTGCATGAAGAATCGTTAGATGTTGACAGTCAGCAAGCAAATCTTCATCTCTATTTTGCAATTTCGAAAAATTTGGAACCCGAGAACATTCTCCTCTTCCCAAGTTTTGTTTGTAAAAAAAATTTTGCTACAAAAGCAGATATTACGTTTTTAGTTTTGGTTAATTTTAATAGGTTACCTTGTAATTTAAAATTAATTTCGTTAAATTTGGCAAATAAATCAGTCAATAGGCTATGTCGTTTTTTGAGTTAATTAAATTGTGTCGCAAATCATTGTCTTTGCTTTCTAGGAATTCCAACACTAAATGAAGCTCATAAAATCGATATAAGCATGCACTTTTAGATAACCAAAGTACTTCTGTGAAGTAGTAAGTTGAGCAAATAATCTCTCATTATTTGCTCAACTGTGTGTGAACTCACTCAAATTCCTTTTGATTTGATTAACTGCTCTAATGACATAATCTAGTGATCCAAGCAAACGTTCTCTAAGATTTTTAGCGACTAAATGATGTCGATGAATGACACAATGTACTGAAAATACATTCGACACAACTTGTTTTAAGTATGCCAGAAAGCCTCGGTATTGCCCAACCATTGCCAGAGCACCGTCAGTAGCAATAGAAATGATATTAGTCAAAGGTATGGCTTTTACATCGAAAAATCTTTTTTTAATTCAGTAAATAACATTTCACCTTTCGTATAGGTTTCCAAACATTTAGCAATTCGTGGCAAAAATTTTCTTCTTTTATAAATCATACATAAGCTAAAAATAAAACTTCATTGTCTGGTAAAGTGGGCTTGTCAATCTGTGTAGAAAATTCAGATGTTCTTAAGTACTTACATAAAGAATTTTCTACGCACTGAGCCATTTCGTCAATCCTTCTTTGTGCTGTATTATTACTCAGTGGAATTCTTTTTATAATGTCGAAAGCTGGTTTGTGCGACACGGTACGTATTACCTCACTTACAGCTGGTAAAATAAGTTCTTCGCTAATAGTGTGCAGCTTGCCAGACTTTGCAATCAATAAAGGTGTGTTTTAAGAAGCACACAGTCCATCATCATCTCCCTTAGATGTTGTCCCTATGAGTTGTTGCAGTGACGGTGTTTTCAAATATTTTTCTTTGACTGTTTGAAAATAAATTAAATCTTTATCTTTTTTGTTACTATGGATTTTTATTAAATGTTCCTCAAGCTTGGAAGGTTTCTTTGAATTATTTGACAAAGTTTTATTACATAGAAGACACATAAGTAAAGTACTATATCCTGTTGATGAAATAAAGCCATACTTCAAATATTCAACTTTGTACTGTCGGCATTTCTTCTTCGTCTCATTCATACTGTTATCTGTTAAGAAAGGTAAAAAAGAATTTAAGAAAATTTGTGTAGCAAATGTTTTATTTACAGCAAACCACTGTTGATTATTATTAACTTTTTCAATGGTATGCAGCAGTAAAGCTTTTTTGAATTAATTATTTGACGTAAGGAGAAAATTTTATGTATTTTTTGAATAAAATGTAATTCTCTATAATTAACTTCCTTCAAAAAACATCTGTATTAAAAAAAACACTTATCATCTTTCCTTGAGTATTTAAGGGGGGAAATGCAATTTATTAACGTTAAGGGATTAATTTTTTTAAAATTTTTCTATATATATGCGGATTACTTTTTATTTTTTCAATATAGTATTCCTTAACTAACGTTAAGGGATTACAATATTGGAAAATGTGATATATAAATTTTTCAAAAGTGATCAATTTAATCAAATATACTTACGTAGCAAAATTACACTACCTGCGTAACAATGTACAAAGATGCAACTAATGCAAAATGTACCAAAACTTCCAACTAACAATACAAAAGTTCTTTTTATCTAAGACTGGGAAAATTTGTTTTTCACTTCGAATAAATGTAACACAGAACTAAATTGTTGATCAAATGTACGACTCTTTTATAGTTTATGTTTATATTATAGATAAGTTAGTGCATGTAGTGGGGTTATTGCGTTCCTGTATAAACCTGTTTTTGGCCCTCTGTCTCGCACAGTGCCATGCTTATTATTTACTTAAGTAGCTGGCTCCATCTAAAACTATTTAATCATAGGCGTATGTCCGTGGTTTTTTTTTTATGAGGGATTATCTGAGTTTTTTTTATTGTTATTCCGTTATTATTTTATTATTATATTATTGTTAACGTGTTTTTGGAAATTGAAAGCAAAAATTTATTAAAGTAAATTGAATAATGATGAAGTTTTCGTTAAAACATCAAAACAAGTTATACACACCATTGTTATTACAAGTGACAAATCAGTGGGAATAAGTTTTGTCATTATTCATTCACAAAAGGTATTACATAACGCTCATTACTTAAGTAACATACCATATTTTAAACACCTACCTATATTTATATTTTACTCAGGACGTAAAAATTGCAACTATTTTATTTATTGTTATTTATTTAAATTTCCATAATAATAAAAGTGGATTACAGCTTTATAATTTTATATTAAACCTTGCACGGACCCCCTGACGTTGTTCAGGGACCCCCAAATCAATTTTAATTTTCTACGGACCCCCTGAATGATATCGGGGACACCTGGAGGTCCATTGGATCCCCTTTGGGAAAGACTGATGTAATTGAATATTTTTCTGTTAGAATTCTTGTCTTTTGATGAAAATTTATTTAAAATGATAGAATAATAATTCAAAAAGTAATTCATAAAAATAAGGTGTCTGATGATATTTAAAGAACGGCGAGTCAAATATTAGATATATGTTATGGTTTGTTGCAAAATTAAAAATTATTTTGAATTTACTCTCTGTAATTTTCATACATATAAAGTTATTTTAGATTAAGCAAAGTTTACAAGTACTCATGAAAATGACTTTATTTGTGATTGAAACTTCAAATACCATTTGAAGTATAAATCAAATTTCAACTGAAATTTACTCATCACTGCTGATTGTTTTAAGAAAATTTCTAATCAGAATTGCGATATTTTTGCACCAACAATGACTTTTTAAACCAAAATTCTTCCTTTACAGATGACATTTTCGCATTGTGTCCTAGGAATAGCAAGTTTCGAACGTACAAGAGAATCGATGGTACGGTTCTCACTTTTGGGGGAAAGGACAATCTCCAATGTGTCATCACATTTCAGACTGACAACATACTTCAATTATTCATGCTGAGATTCGATCACTTGGCCCTCCGCTGTGAGGAAGACCTATATATACATGATGGAGCACATGCACTTGGAAATCCCAAGGTGTGTCTGTTAGTCCTGTAATACTTAGTTTTTTTAATGAAAATAATGTGATATTTTAATCAAAGAACTTTTTATATCAGAATACAATTTTACAAAATGTATGTTTGCTTCTATGAACAAAGTATCACGATTAATTGCTTATTATGATTTTCTTATAACTAAAGTATGCTACAAATAATTGTTTGACGTTATTAAAAAATATATTATTTAAAATTAGTTTAAAAATACCTGGATATATTTCATAAAAGTTTTTATTCTAAATGCAGCCCTTTGATATGAAATGATTTTGTTGCAGATAAATATCCTACTTTCTAAAATCGTAAAATTTTCCTTCTTAAATTATTACCTTGAAAGTAAATTTTTTTATTATTATACGAAGCTATAAAGGTAAGTTACTACATACTTTCCATGGTGTACGTATTTTATTTTCCAATCAACATGTTTTATAATCAACATATTTCATTATTCATAATTACCTTATTAAAACGCATTTAATGGTGCTTAAGTAGCTGCTGGATTGAATGACAGACTCTCTACGAAAACAGGGTGGGTGTCGTTTCCACATGTATCGGGGCTGATGCATGTTAAGTCTATCAAATTTCGAAATCTTCACAATGGCTTGGTGTAGTAGTTTAATAGTGGATTGCCAGCGTAGGTATCATTTTTATTGCATAGAAGTGATCTTTTCATCAGTTAAAATTAGTGTTGTAACTTCTGTGAGCAGAATGCTTTAAATTTTACAGCAATTTATTTTGTTGTAATGCTTTTTTTCCAGATATTTGCATGATTACCTTTTTTCTTTGCTTGAGTGCTTAATGATAACATTTTCCTCTAGTATTTCATTAAATATCACACATCTTTATCTCGTATAATAAACACTGGAAAATGGCATGATCTTAAAATGGCGTCCAATCACATCCCAAATGTGTTCAATCGGTGCGTGATCAAGAGAGAGTGGTGGCCTGTGAAGCATCTGTACACCTTGCAGGGCACTTTGATAAATGCGAGCAATGTGCGGTCGGGAGTATCGCATAGAGTATTTCTATACGATATGCATTCTTTTGTAGATACAAATTCTAATGCAAATATATATAGTAGGTTCTTATTTAAATTTAATGAATTATTTGTATTGACACGAAGGGGGTGTAGAAAAAATTTAAATTATTACTAAAAAGGGGTATCGTAAAAAATTGTTATCTGGAGGGGAAAAATTATGCACACTAATTAATATTTACTGACATAATACTGTAAATTATAGCAATTAACATGATTTTGTTTGGAACCAAGTAACTATAGATTGAAATAACTCGCAGTCTGGAGAAGACAGAATTCAAACCTACTGAGTTCTGTAATGATGGACTTCAAAATGTCAACAAACGCTTGGAGAAACGTATCAGTTTGGATGGTGATTATGTAGAGAAGTCTTAAGAGTAATTCATAATAATTAAGTTCTATCTCGAATATCTTAGTGATAACTAAAACTTTACGATACTGTGGGTTACTTCAATCTATGGCTTCCTGAAACCAAACAAATGAACATTAATAGCTATAAATGAAAACATTTATGTACATAAGTATAAATTGGTTTGCAAAATAAATTTTACCCAAATATCATAATTATTCCTTGGTCATAATTAAAAGGTATGATTATCTCTCGTAGTTTATTACTACACTCTGTAAAAAAAAAAAAAAAAAAACGACGTTTCATGAAGGAGCTGCCCGATAGTAATGAAATTTACGGACCAAACATGCAAATGATTCAAATTTAGTGTCCAATGAATTAATAGTAGGAACTACAGCGCATCGGAGCTACACACTCACCAGATGTATATAAGAAACGATTCTCAAACTAATGATCAAATTTCCTGATCATTGTGTTTTAGGATATCTTTCAACGACTGAAAAAATACTGCATGTCAGAATTAGAGATTAATATGAGCAACTTTCAGTGTTTGAAGTAAATCTAATCCCTGGATTCAAAGAGGCGGGTCAGACAAATCGGAGAATCTCTCGTCATATCGTCATATCTCGTCGAAGCGAAGCGGTAATTAGAAGATGATGGCAAGAATGGGTGGACATTGGCAGATTTCAGCGTCATGATGGTAGTGGTTGACCTAAGACCACGGCAGGTCGGGAGGACAGAGTGATTGTCAGATCAGCAGGCACATCGCAGGCATCAGATTCATCGTTATCAACCATCAGACATTCGACGCGCACACGAGTGTCCACCTTGACCATTCACAGACGGCTGATAGAGCGAAATCTACGCTTGTACCGACTGCTACACCACCTGCTACTTACGCCTGCACACTGACGAGCCACATTACTGTAGTACTTGGCTCGATCAGGTTGGAATAATGCTGACTGGGGACGTATAGTATTTAGCGACTAATCCCACTTCCAACTATGCTCTGACGATCATCGAAGGCGTGTCTGGAGATGCCCAGGGCAGAGTGTCGAGCCTGCTATCACTATTACACATCACACCGGCCCTCAACTAGGAGTTATAGTCTTAGGTGCTATTTTCCCTTGATAGCCGGACCCCTTTGGTCGTCATTAAAAGCATACTTACAGCACAGCTGTACGTCGACGACATTCTGGGACCTGTTTTGCTACCGTTCCTTTTGCGGAACCCTGGCCTTATTTTTCAGCAAGATAATACCAGACAACATACGGCACGTGTTGCTGTGAACTATCTTACAGCTTTTTAAACACTTCCTTGGCCTGCCAGATTTCTCAACAATCGAGCATGTCTGGGACATGATGGGAAGGCGATAGCTTCTACCAGGGAATGTTGATAACCTAGAATAACAATTAGAGCAAATTCAGCAGGAAATACCGCAGGAGACCATCAGGGAGCTCTATCACTCTCTGCCACGTCATGTGGTCTCTTGTATCCAGACTAGAGGTGAGTCAACACCTTGTTTAGTTCATTAATTTGTAACTATGTAACTCTGAAATAAACCATTCCATTTCCCTAAAATTTTAATCATTTTCTATTCTGTACATAATTTTCGTATCCGCCAATTTTTTGTCTCCGTCAGACATTTCCTTCTTGCTGTGTCGTTTTTTAGGTATAGAGTGTATATTAGCTTAGGAGATTGTTCTAGAAAAGGTTAAATTTATGTCTACTATATTTTCCACTTTTTCCATAGCAGAACACACTATAAAATCAATAATTTAAATATATTAGTACCTGTTTTTGCACTTAAGTAGTTGTTCAATACGTTTTACCTCGATGAATCAATAATAATCATCAAGAATTGCTGCACTTCGTTTCCATCGTTGATGAAACTCCGTATTAGATATTTGTGGGTGAATTCGTTGCCCATGCTCATTGCTATTTGCGTCATTATTATGTGGCCAGAAATCGAGGTGAGAATAATGTAAAGGAAGTCTTAATGAGGCATATGACACAAGTTGCAGTTATTCATAAGCGTTTAATAATCCATTTCTACTTCCCCATGGAATCAAAAATGATTTTTTTTGTTTTTTTTTTTTTTTTTTTAATTTTATACCTTTTTTTTATTTTTTTTTTTTTTTTTTTTTTTTTAAATTTATGTACCAGTTCTAAAATTCCTGCATTTTAAAAAATAAGAAAAAATAAGAAATAAAATATTAAATAAGAAAGTGGAAAGAGAATTTACATATATGATGTGCATACAATTAACATAAAAACTTTAAAACAATTTTTTATGCTTAAAAAATTGCTGCTGCATTTAAAATTCTTCAAAAGAAACTATTGATTATCAACATGTATTTTGAAGCACATAATTAAGACTAATTATTCGATAAATTAATTACATTTTTAGTGAAACTTTTCTCTTTACTTTGATTCTTTCCAGAAGGTACCAATGACATTCCACCTATCCCCCTGCACCACCTACAATTTTTTTTCTCTAAATAATACTGGATGCTTCTTCTATCTCATGTCTTATGCTTTTTAGAAGTGGAATCTCTAATAAATATATATTCTAGAATTAGAGGGTCTTCCGTGCGCTCATTATCTTGTTAATTACTCTAAGTAGATATCAAGGTTATAAGAAATGTTTCACACATCGATGTGGAACAGAGAATGGCAAGATTTCGGCGAATCCATGACTCGTCTGATCTCGTTCTTATAAACTAGCTCTTAAGAACTGGTTAATCCCTAAACTGGTGCGACTACTTGAATTTAAATATCCTTTTTTTGAGAATTATAGTTGGTTTGATAGCCGAATAGTCTCTTTGTGAATATCCTTTTCTATTACAATTCCAGCAACTTAACTGCGACTGACGTCGAGGAGAAATTAATATTCTTAATTTCGTTTTTTGATTACATTAATTTATCTTTTGAATGTTCAAATATTTCTCAAAAACGTTTGTCTTTGAAATGTTTTCAAATGCTATGCAAATCATTAGCTTGGGAGAAGATATCGAAGTGTACCTTGAATACAGCTCATGATGTCTGTCGGTCATAAATTGAGAACTTTGTCATGGAACGAGATATAAGAGTTTCTGTCACCTATTATTTAATTAGTATTACCTGGATGGGTTTCCAAATTTCAAAGTCTATAATCTACTTCTTCTTTTACTTTTTCTATTTTTCTTTCAATTTTTCCATTTGAACAATATTCACTTCTTCTTATCCGGTTTTAATTTCCGACTTCATTTGTTCCTAACATGACTATTCATTCTTGACTATTCATTCTTCATTCTTCATGACTATGAATTCTGATCATGAGGCTTGTATTTTCTATTATCCAAATTTCATTCCCAACTCAGTTTGTCCTTGTCGGGTCTTTTTCTGGTTTCAAATCATTAATCATGTATGCCAAGGCATTAACCTGTCCTTCATGGCTCTTTCTGGATGGTGAGTCAGTCAATGACATTCACTTCAAAATCCCACTTATGACATCAAATGTTCAGTGGTATATCCTCTTTAAAATGTGGAAATAGTGCGCGCAATTAAAAAATAAGCCCTTTCCTGGTAAATCCACATTTTATTCTGAGACACTCTAGCGTATAAAAAATATTTCATTTGAGTAGAAAGCAAATAACACACGCATATGAATTCCAGATAACACCAATGCAAAACTCGAACAATTACAGCAGTTCAAAATACGTAATCCACAATATCGCATGAAGAACATATAACACATCACTCAATAAGTCTCTGAACTGAATCATATATATGGCAACACTATTGACAGACGCATATAATTTCTCTATAGAGGCAACCTTAAAAAAATACGCGTCAAAATTCCATGATATTTTGACAATTAGTTTACAGATTACAGTAATTTTAGTGACCCCAGCATTGTAATTTTCAAAACAATGAATAAAAAAGAATTTTGTTTGATGATTAAGCATTGTCTTTTTATGAGGAAAAATACTATAGAAGCCAAACAGAGGCTGGATGAGTGTTGTGGAATCTCTGCACCAGGGAAATCAACTATTATTGACTGATGTGCTGAATTTAAACATGGTCGTAAAAACACCAATGATGCTGAACTCTCTGGTCGTCCAGAATCAGGAATTATTCCAGGAAAAAAGAAACTCCTTAAAATTGTTTTGGAAAACCGAAAAGTGAATTTGTGTGAGATAGCTGACAATTTTAAGATATCAGAAAGTAGTGAGCTAACAGTTTTACATTAAACTTTGAGTATGTGCAAATCGCTTTTGAAGTAGTTGCCGCATTTGCTCACACCGAACCAAAAGCAACAACGCGTCGACAATTCAGAACGCTGTTTGAAGCTGTTCAAGAGAGATAAAAAGAATTTCTTGCTTGGGTATGTGACAATGGAGGAAACATAGATCCACTGCTAAATACCTAAATCAAAAAGATCGTCAGCTGAGTGGATAGCAGCCATTGAAATACGCCCAAAGCGACCAAAATATTGAAAGTCTGCTGGGAAGATTATGGCATCCGTATTTTGGAACGCGCATGGTAATTTGCTCATAGACTATCTTGAGAAAGGTAAAACTATCAATAGCGAATATGACATGCCATTATTGAATGGATTGAGTGTAGAAATCAAGAAAAAACGGCCTCACATACAAAAGAAAACAGTTCTACTCCATCAAGACCATATTCCTGCATCACAAGTCAATGAAAACAACGGTTAAATTGAATGAATTATGCTTTGAATTGCTCCCTTAATCACCACACTCTCCTAATCTGGCCCCCAGTGACTACTGGCGTTTTTCAGTCATCAAATGATACTCAGAAAAGAAATTTGCCTCTAATGAAGAAGTGATTGCTGAAACTGGGGCCTGTTTTGAGAGCAAAGACAGATCGTTCAACAAAAAGACGTTGGAAGAAAGAAGCATTGGAATGAATGTATCACTCTTGAAGGAGAGTATGTTGATGCCTAATAATTGTCGAATTTCAAAAAAAATTTGTTTTTTCTTAGTTAGATTGGAAACTTATTGAATGTATGTTACTAAACATTCGGGTGCATGCGACGACATTAACCTGATACACATAATGGTTCATATATATGCTTTCCAAAGAATGTTCAGCAAGCTTCTACTTGCTTCTAAAAGTCCGTAGATTTGTTTCGTACTATCAAGTTTTGTCAAATCAAATTTGATGAATTGCGACATTTAGCGACCAAACTTGATACCAAGGTCACCCTTACATGTTCAGTATTATATCATAGCATATTTTCACATTGTCTGTAAAATGATCTTTCCGGTAACCGCTGTAGTTCCGCAGAGAAAACAACAAATCAAAAAAGAAATTTTTGAAACACTTGTTGATATCTTTTAAATTTATAGAATTTTTTTAATTAAATATTAGAAAATTTATTGTTTCTCTAATTAAATCGTAACAGATAAATTTAAAAATTAATGTTGATCAATAACAGGGAACGAAACAATCGTCATATATAGTTATACAGAATTTAAATACTAAATTATATGTTATCTTTTGAATTCCAGTCCGCCGCAATTCCAGTCCGTTTACTTATTTATTTATTTATTTACTTGCTAATTCCTTTCTCTCTCTTTTCTGGAGCATTTATATTTAAATAACTACAAAATACTATATTTCTTTACATGCAAATGCACCAGTCTTAAATACGTAAAAATAGAAATCGTCTGTTATTCCTTCGGTACCTCTGATAGCATTTTCACAGTACCGAACAATAATACTTGAGAATAATACTTTTTTCGACTTTTTTCACTGTCAGGTATATTTCATGAATTGTCACTATGAATGAACTAATATTGCTAGTAAATATATGTAAAATTTTATAATTTTCTTTTTAACTCTAAATCGCAAACATAATACAAACTAAAGTATTTATTGTGTAAAGTGGGAAACTAAAACGTAAACCAACAAGCGTTTAAGTGCTTTTTCTAAGAAATAATAGAAAAAAATAGTTAGGAAAATATATAAATTGCAATACATCTAGACAACAATAATTTCAAAAATTAAAAAAATATAAGATAAAGCTAAAAAATGAAAATAACAATTTGATAAAAAAAAAAATCTCAGAGAAAATAGATTATCCATTAAAGTTTTATCTAAAATTATGAAATATAGTGTAACAAAATGTGTGTGTGTGTGTTTACGTAATAAAATAATACTCTCAGAGTGAATTCAAAAATATTATTTTAAATGTAGTTTCTGATCAATTGTGAAATAATTAATCATTTGTTAATAACCATGATATTGTTAAGAATTTTTTTTAAGAAAACAACTTTTGTCTTGTACTCACCATTATTGTTCAAAATCTAAATCAAATTTTTTTCATCAAAAAATAAATATAGAAAGAAATCACTAGTAACGTTGTGACATTGGGCTATCCGCGGTTTCTCTTCACTAACCTTGGGGACTTTCAATTGAGATAGATTGATTGCTTTCACTAAACAACCTTTGCCCAACCAAAAATGAAACGTGATGAAGAATATTAATATGAAAGCAGTTAGGAATGAAGTGAAACGGTTAAATTGAGAATTATATATAAACTCCATCTGAAGGAGTAGAGTATCCGAAGGAGGATCAGAGAGGCGTTGTAGTGAGAGGAGGTGAAGTCTAAGTGCTATATAAGAGGAAGGCGAATTTACAGATTAGTATTGAGGTCCGAGTATAGATTACTCGGTTAGAGATTGGTTCTAGTATTTTCAGCAGTTGTTCCAGATTCGGAGTTGCAGTTGATAAAAGATATTGGTAAGAAGCTGTTAGATTATAATTGGTGGGTTGAATTAAAGCGTTAGTAAACTTAACCTGGAGAGCACAATTATTGCTGTCATAGTAAATATATATTAATAAATTGTGAAAGTTGTTTTGGTGGTTCTGTAATTATTGGTGTTGTAGTATTTAATATTTGAAATTAGTGATGGCACAAGATAACGCCCGGAACGAACGGGTGTTACAACGTAAAGAAATATTTGAAATAAATTTAGTACACGATCGTTAATTTTAAAGAATATAGTAAGACTGATTGGGAAAAAATACTGTTAAGTTAGTAGAATATGGCAAATATTATTTTATTTTATTCACTGAAAAATCCTCTATTAGTGGGGAAAACATGCTTCGATTTCATACTGCTAGTAATGGTTCTCATTTGCTCTGGTTTGTGATCAATTATTATATATAATTAGAAATATAAGAAATTCAGCATCAATATTTTAGTATAATGTTTGTTATATACTGTTAAGATAGCCATGAATTTTACAGGTTTGTTCTATAGCAAAGTAAAACCATTGTTTTCAGAGAGTTTCTAGAAAATTAAGCGAACATATATATATATAACACATCGATCAATAACTCCCGAGACTAACCCAGAGATGGCGCTCGTAGTAAACCAGTAACCAGGTCTTTCTAGAGTACGAACCTTTGCTTGAAACGTGTCAAAATTTTAAGTCGATCGGACCAGGAAAAAGGTTTTTTGAAGTGAAGTGAAAAAGGTTTTTTCCAAGTGGGTGCCGCGATTGCTTTCGATGGAACAAAAACAGCAACGAGTCGATGATTCAGAAAGCTGTTTATCGCTATTTACTCGCAACAAAAAAGATTTCTTGCGGAAAAAAAAAAATGGAGGGGGGGGAAGATTTGGAAAAGCGTTGGAACGATTGTATCACCCTAAAAGGTGATTAACAAAAGGTGTTATGTTGATGAATAAAAAAAAAATTTGCAAAAAAAATGTTGTTTTCAATGTTAGACTCGGGAGTTATTGATCGATGTGTTATATATATATATATATATATATGATGGTTTCTCTATCCGTATCAGATTAAATACGAACTTCCGATCTGCTGAGTATTCTGTAATTACTCATTCTTAAACTTTTTTGTAACTTTAGGTACACCTGACTTGTCATAACACTACAGCCGATGTCGGGAGCGTGTTTACTAAAACCAATTTTGTAACATTGAAGTATGTGTCAGGAAAACTGACACAGCAAGGGAAAGGCTCTAAACTAGTCATTACTTCTATCAAAGATTCAGGTAAGACTTTTCTGATTTGTTATGTGTACGTTTTCTAATGAATAAGCATGTTCATTAAAAACTGCAATATTCTGCACTATAAGAATATTTTGTTTAAATGGCTTCGGACAAATCAGTGTATTTTTTTCATACTATTTTGGGCTTTAGGTATAATATTTCTCCCCTTTGTCACTCCTAATTAGAATCCAACTCGTTGTTTTACGTTAAAATGTTTGATTATGAAAAAGTCTTGCATTCTAGTTGTCTAGCATTTTTAGTTCTAGTTGTTATGCATTCTAGTTGTCATGCTTTTTTTTAACATTGTACAGTTTCAGTTGCGAAAAAAAATGGAAATTTTGTCTGCTATTCTTTATTTATAGAAGCACTTAAGCCTAATAGTACTGCCTGAGGATGAGGAAAGTGATGAATTATGTGAATTTGCATTATTATAATTGGATTGAACAAAGTTTCAAAAGAACGCATACAACAATGTATTTCTCATAGATATGAATAATACTTATATAAAAATACAACTGACTTGTAAATGACAATTAAAATGTGTTTTAAATATACGGAAGTACTTTTGAATAGGTAGATAAAGATATGTGAACATAGTGAAGATGAAATCAAATTGGCAATTTTTTAATCATTTGAGATGAATATTACATCAATTTAAGCAATAGAAGTAATGAAAAGCTATTTGTGGATACATTTCAAAATTCTCTCTCCTCTTAGCTTTCCTGGATATATTTGATTTTCTTTCCTTGTAAATGTAATTTTGATTATGTGCATGAATTTCGATATTTCTTATGAGATTCAGCTTTAAAAGTTTATTACGTAATATTAAAAATAATTTAATTAAAACAGTTCAACATAAAGATTCCTTCTCATGTGACAAAAATTACAGAAAAATTATTTCACATTTTGTTTACAATAGTTAAACTTTGTGATTTGCTTTATATTTTTTTAAAAAAATATCCTATATTTAATGTAACATTCGGAACTATGTAAATTGTTTTCTTATAGCTTATGTATGCCGTGCCTTTGTGTGCAGCAATGGTTTCTGCATTAGCCAAGATTTAACCTGTGATGATGAAAATCATTGTGGAGACAACAGTGATGAAACGAGCCATGCCTCATGCATAGGTAATTTGTTATTTTACCTGTAATCAAAGAAAAAGGCATTATAAATATATCGTTAGCCAACCACTTTGTGCACATAATAGAATGAACAAATAAAATATATTGAGATTAAATCTCGTTTTTTAACAAAACAGTTGAACTGATTATATGCAATAAGAGGAAATCTATAGAAATATCCAATACGTTATCTTTTGCCAGCAACAAGGGTTGGCAAATGGTGCTCTTCTTGGAAACGAGTGCTGATTCCAGTGAAAATTTAAATCTGTTTTTTTTTCACTGATTAGTTCTCACTTTAAGAAGGCTGCTAATGGTATAATTCCAATATTTGTTACTACTTATTACTAGGAAACTTTGTTCTTCTCAATTAAATTCAAGAACCCTAAATATAGTTAACAAAAGACCAATTTTCATCTCACAGAATTGCAGTCAAAGACTTTATCAAATTTTATGCCAAACTTTAAGGATTTGAGCAATGTTCCTCCTGAAACGTTATACTATGTTAAATGAGTATAATGCATTTTTATGAAGTTATATTTTAATTATTAAAGCTTTTAAGTAATTATTTTGTATTTTCTTTTTTTAAACTATGTTTTCTTAAATATGTATGCTTTACGCAACACTTGAGACACGTATAGGATATGTAATCAGGCTAACTAAATTAAATTAATATTGAATTTGTTTGCTTAATGCTATGCAAATTTGGTGTGCCTGTTGTTTATGTGATATCTGTAGACGTCTAAAAATTAAATGGGTGCCAGCGTTTCAAGATCAGGCGTAACCTGTACTCATGAGTGAGAGGTACGAACGGAACAAGCTCCAGAAATAGACGGCAAAGTGTAAATAAAATATTACTTGATATTTGTTGAAGAAGGAGTTTTTTTTTATGTTTTATTGAATTATTGAGTATCCCACCATGAATGAATAACTACTATACAGTAGCTCTTTACAAAATACGAAAAACTGGCACACAGGTCTCCTTGACTTCATGTCTTCCTATCAATGGCATATAAATCCGAATAACTTTGAGTTATTTATGCGGAAAATGACAAGAAATATCAATGAATAAATAATGTGATTGCTTATGTGTATATTAATATAAAATCATGATTTTTATTTGTATTTTTCTGTTGTAACAGTACCCTTTTTAAACTGGAAACTGACTAGGTTTCTGTACTCTTATGTATTTCCAGGTAACACCACAGAGACTTCACGTATCCCTATGACCTCAGGGAGTGAGATTGGTGGGATGACAGCAGGAATCATCTTCATCACGTTGCTGATTGACTGTATGCTGGGAGGGATTTTTAAGATATTAATGATTTAGGATCCGTTTTTAAACGAAGAGATTTTTCGAATATCTCTTTGTGATTTCTATTAACTATAAATTATTAAATTTTCTTTAAATTAAATTTTATATATGTATTAAATTTTAAATTATTAAAAATAAATTATTAAAAATTCTACAAACTAAACATATTTGTTTTCAATGCTAATCGATTTTAATTATTGCAAGCTCTTGTGCAACTATAGAATCTACTGAGAAACAATATCATAATATGGAAACGAGCAGCTGCTGATTCCCGCAGAAAACATCTGAAACATTTCTATTCGATTTCACTTTGTGCAACTCATCTTTATGTGTTCTCCTTAATTTTACCTCTGTTATGTATTGATTACTCTATGTAAAATTTGATGGAATTATCCGAAAATTCAGCAAAAGCTCATGTTAAGAATTGATCTTAATTTTACTGATGTATTCGAAGGTTTTAACAATTTTGAATTGAATACTGTTTTTTTAATTTTTTTTTTTTTTCAAATTATATAATCTTCTGCATTTTTGCACTTACAAAAGTATAAGTAATATAAATTGAAATGTTGTTAATAACAATTAAATAATTCATTCAGCTGCAGTAATGTAATAATTGTAGTAGAAAGGAAAGAATGCATTCATTGCGAATCAAAGCTTTTTATTTGTCGCATTATTTTAGGAAATAATATGGATAATAAGATAAATAAGTTGTGAGTGTTTATTACAGCGCTTTTGAGTGGAATGGTTGGGTTAAATTTAACACACTTCCCTGTTCTCACCAAATAATTATTAATAATAATCTGAATACTGGAATATTAGCTGTATCTTTACTTAACCAATAATAATCATACAATATAAAAATTCTAAACAGTTATTTTGGCTCCCGCCTAGTCTTTTTATATTGTTTTTATAATTATGCTATTGGAATTGAGTTGTTTATTTATTGATAAGAATGTATTAGAGATATTTAAAAAAAAAAAAGGGTATTATACCTGAGAGAAAGTATTTATGAAAAATATCGAAATATTTCATCATTAAAAGAACAGGTAAAAAACTTTCCTTATTTAATTGCTTCCACCCACCCAAAGTTCTTTTAGAGTTATATTAAGAAGAAAATTCATCAGTTGATAAGACTTCCTTGTGTTGCCTCATATCATCTAGTTCAGTTATATATGTCCTAAATTATACTTTCGAAGGAATATGTGTTACACTTCGGATTGCCAAATAAATTGAATTAATACCAGAACCTTGAGGATGCTACTTTTACAAAAAAAAATTTATGTATTATCTCTCATTCTTCATCAATTAAAAAATTGTCCTTAAATATGTCCCCCTTTCTCTAATGATTTGTAACGTATATCAAAATGAAAATTGTATAAATGGATTTAATTTTACCACAATGAAAAAAAAAGTAATAATAGAATGAACCTTACTAGGTTTTAATTTAATTCTGTGTTTGATCTTGAAAGCGAATTCATCTTCTATTTCTAAACCAGCCTTCCCGAAACACAAAATGAAATTATGGTGATCGAAACTGAACAAAGTGAAGGTTTTAATTAAAGTTGTTAGAATAACATTTGAAGACTGAGCAGAATACAAGATGCACGCAAACATAATTGAGAAACTCCAAACATACTTAAAGATTTTGTTTAAATTTGATAAATCATCTAGAACTTGACTTGCTGAAGTAACATTACTGTAAAACACAATTTATTTACAACCTGTAGAAAAAATAAACTAATTGCGTGATCTTTGTAATTGATGCCAGATTTTTACTTCACATGCATCGCTGAAATTCTTAAGGAAGGAAGCTTATTTTGAATGGTTTCGATTTTTTAGTAGCTAATTATAAGTTTTTTTTTATTTTGAAAGTTAAATTCATTTAGATCAAGTTTTCAATGATTTTCAATAAAACATAAGAAGCATGCTGTTGAAATTAAATTTTCATGAACATATATAAGGTATTTAATAAATTATTTTGGAACTTCATTCGTAATATTTACCTCGAAAATTTCTAAATTATTCTGGATAAGCATTTGTAATTTTTTGAAGTAAAATCACTATTTTTTCTAACTTCTGGGCAAACGTAAAAACCAAAGAAAAGCTAGCTCTCTAAGTCTATTCCGATAGGAAGTCAGAGCCCAATCGGGCTAAGCACTCCGACTAATTTCTCCCCATTCTAGATAAGGGAGTAATAAAATTTCATTTGATATCAGTTAAACGAAAAATTATTTACTAAACAAAAGAGCTTTCGACGACGGTCGAAAAAAGCAGAATATATAATCACCTGCATCAAATTGTTCGCTAGCTATAAAGAGCAAGGGCTTTGTAAACATTTATATTGGTTTCTGGAATTGAGGATATAATTTTGCTTTACGTTGCTCGTCAAAATAAAATATAGTGTGCCTGCACATGGACGATTTTTGGAGTCTTTTTTTAATAGTTCGCCAAAAAAACTAACATCGTTAAGTGCTCGGGAAAAAGGTTTGTAATAATGCAATCTTTATAGACAAAAACACACCAAATTTGGCGAGCACCCAGGACTTCGTTTTAACTTTTTATTCTATAAATAAAATATCCACATTAATGATAAATATTTTTCATAATAAGGCTGAATTACACGCAATTTTGTATCCTAAACTCTTTCGTCTCCAAAGATAAAGCAATCATTAACAAATTACAATAAACACGAGAAATGAAGAGTACTTTTTTTCATTAACATTAAATTAGTTTTTTGCAGAAATAAATACTGTCACACAAGCCTCGTTTTGAACATGAAAAATCATTTGCATTTTGTTCGTTTGTTTGTTTTGTGAGATATAAAGCAACAATGACTATTATCCCCTTTTTTCATAGATTAGCATATGCAGTTGTTAGGAACAATTATTTGGCGCTGCATAGCGTGCATCACAGTTACAGAGAATTAAATAAGGGAGTCTCGTGCTAAAATGTAGCGAATTGCTGAATCAGGTTACGTGAATACAATCAAGAATCATTTTACTGAAAATGGGGTCTGATTCATAATAAATAAAGCTCAGCAACTCTCACTTTGATGAAGAGTGAATATGGATAGTATAATGCCACTTCAAATAATGTTTGTCATTTGAGAATGGTTAGAAAGGGCTTATAAACGATATTTTAATAGTGGGTCTGACGAACAAAAAAAAAAGAAAGTCAAAAGTCATTAACGTTACTAATAACCATTATTTTAATTTATTATTACTGATTTTACATTATTTCAATTTGATATTTCGAATTTTTTGTTGCTAACCACTTAATTCTTTCATTTTATATTACTTTTGTACTTTTTACTATATTGGAATCTTTAGTACCTGATTGACATTTCTTTGTTTCTTAGTATTTGTGAACATTCGTTTTCCAATGATTATCATTGATCCCTTTTTATCGTTTTGTACTTAAAAACGTGTAACACCTGTTTTCTACAATTTTTATGGAATAAATGTGACAAAAGAAGCTTTTAGTTGTATTTTTATTTATGCTTGTTTTGTGAATGATTAAATCTTATGAATTACGCGCATCAATTGTATGCAAAGATCTCCCTTCTAATTTGAAATTGTGAGTTAATGTAAAAAAAAATTTATAATAACAAACTTTAAAGACTATGAATAAAGCCTTTACTCTGAATATGTTTTTAAATTAATGAAAAATTCGACGTACTTAGAAGGATTAATGGGGGGGTCTCAATTTCGATTTCATAATTTTTATAAACAATGAAATATGTCGCTTATATAGACCCTGTGGACGAATGGCAGTTTTGTTGAGAATAGATTAACATATAAAAAGGCTTAGTTTATTTTATGGTTACAATAATTTCATTTCTTTTAAGGTATATTAATTTCATAATTTATCGTTTGCTTTAATATTCCATATCAATAGAATATTATCGTCAGATTTTATCATTTATAGCCATTTTTAATCTCGTCAGGGATGATTTTTTTTATAGTTAGAAAAAAGTGACTTAATTTTTTGTTTTACAATACGATTCATTCATTTTATATTGATAGTTATTCAAAAAGCAATAAAGGGGGAAACCATAGAATTGCCCCAGAAATACCTATATCAACTGTGATTTGATCGCCATTTTCCAAAAAACTTCTCCGTTTTTTTCGGACAATATTAAACGCTTTCAACAGAATCCGAACATTCTTCCGAAATTCTAAGCGATCTGGATAAGTCACATTAACTTTCCGTATTACATAATATTTCCAAATCTTCTATGTCTGAGCTTTCATTGTCTTGCTTTTCTGTAATAATTTAGATCTCAATTATTCGATGCAACTTGGGCACATAACATCATAAAAATGTATACATTTCGTTAGACGCTTGCCCAAAATGTCAAATTATATACTTACGATTATATTTAAATAAAAACACCGCCCCTTGAATGATAACTGTACACATATGTGTACGTTAATAAATTTCTTATCAAATAAAATTCTAAGAGTAAATTTCTTTTTTGAATTTATAGAAATTAATATAACTTTATATATTTAATATACCCGGTATTATTTGTTTTATCAAATATTAATGTTTTGTTCAAATAAACAAACAACCACACAGACACTGACAGCCGAAAAACTTATTTAAGCTATTTTAAGTGCAGCCAAACCATAAGGCTTGTATTTTTCTTATTCAGAGATTCTGTAATTAAAATTTACTATCAAATTTTTGTTCCTTTTATTAATGATTGCAATTATAATTTTAAAAAAGCTAAATGTCTATGTATATCAACTAAATGGCTATCAAGAGATTAATACATTATAATTTTCCTTTGATTTTTAGAACAGAATACTAATTTGAATTTTTTTTAAGCAAAATGTGTGGTTCGATTACTTATGTTGTTAAAAGTTAACATTGTCTCTGTGCTTTAGAATGTTTATATTTTCAAAAATTATTTAAAGTACTTGAAAAGAGAATAAAAAGATGTTAGCTGATTGTTGTTAAGTGATTTTTTTAACTTAATATACTCTGATTTATTTTTAAACAAACTTCTTCGTAGTTATGTTTATGCAAAACCCTAAATTATTTTGCGAGTTTTAATTAAATACTAAATTTGGATTCATTTACCGTTGTCCACTTAAAGTTCGAACTGCGGAAAGTCAAGAATTTTGGAAACTGATAAACCATAGCATCCTTCGAAGGTGATTGCACTAGAGCGATGGATGTGAAGAAAGCGACTAGTAGTGGACTTTCAAAAACGTTTTTGCCATAAATTTTGTCACAATTGTGTTATTTATTGTTTTATTTCTTCAAAGATACATCATGTAATCCTTAAGTTAGTTTTCCCACTTTTTCACCCAAATGGGGTGTCTGTCTACAATGTTGACTTTTTCCCTTTGTAATTTGATCTCTCAAGTTTACAAATTAGTCTATCTTGATATATTTCTAGTGATGTACATTTTAGACGTTTAAGAAATTGGAAATTAACTAAATTCTATCAGATCTTAATATTATAATTGAACTTTTAGAAATAATCTTCATTGTCATTAGATTTAAAGTGGTTAAAATTGACTCTCATGAATAATTTTATTTAATTGTGAGATTTTCTATATTCAAAATTTCAATATAATTTCACACTGGGTCATATATCCACCCATAAATCATTTTTATTTATGAGGAAGAATTTGAAACATTGTTAATCGTGAACCTTTCTTTAACTGAAATTTGGGGGTTCTTTTTTTATTTTATATTGTTTTCAGCAGCTTTCCAACTAAATGAAATGTGATTACACAAATTAGGTAAACATTGGAAGTGAAGTGAATAGATAAAAGGAAGCTCGTATAAAAGAGACATAAAATTTTAATTGGTAAGGGGGTTAGAAATACTACAGAAGAATAATGGAATTGAATTATGCGCGTGAGATACTTGTGCGTGTTCATTGATAGTGAACTGGTAGAAAACATTATCCTTTTAGAGCAGTAATATAAATAGTGCTTTGAAGATTACTTGAACTAAGCTATTTAATTATTAATGCACTTGACTGTTGAAAGTGAAATATTTCTATACTTGAAAGTGAAATATTTCTATTTAAAACAAAGTCAGAGAATTGAAATGTACGATTAGATTTATATTTATGATGACACTTAAATTAGATAATAGTCATGTTCAAACCTTCTTCTAATGTATGACTTTATGCGAGCGAATGGACTTACGATGATCCAGTTGTGGCTAGACATGGAGATAAGCAACAACAACATTTTCAATAACACTTATAACAAAGAAATTGGTATAATAACCAGAAAAAAAAATATCTACCTTTTGTATGTACTTTACGAACATCCTAATGGTATAATCCAATGAAATTACGGAAGCTACGGTGAACGAGCGGTCAGGCTCGTGGTTAGCGTTGTTTCCATCCACTCGCAGATTCGAGTCCTGATGCAAATAAAGACATGCCTGTAGAAGGGCTGACGTACAATAACTCAGTCAAAGTTCCTTGTCCTTTCAATAATGCATTGCGAAAGTTTCGAGAAAGAGATGCCAGCTCAGGTACGCCCTCGTCTCATGACTGATACTGAAAATTACGGAGCGCATAAGTAAAAAAATCAAGCCAATGCCATCGAACGACGTAACATAAGCAGAATTTCAATCTTCCATTTCAATCTTTTTACTAAACTGAGAAGTGCAATAAAGTTTATACAATTTAATTATCTGGTCCGCAGATGATATTCTTACTGTTACATAATTGACTTGGTTGGATTTTCGAAAAGTGGGAGATTCTTACAAAATATTACATCACGTAAGAAATGATACAACATCAGATTCAGGATTGGCATTAGACTCAATACTGATCAAGGCTTTTAGAAACTTTATGAAATAAATAAATGATTCCAGCATTTAAAATTTCATTAAAATAAAAATAAATTTACAAAAATTGTTTACATTTTTGTCCGTTCTGCTTCATGACTTTTTTTCTGATCATTTTTCTTGAACTCAATTTACTGTGGCGCTTTCATGATTAAAATAAGAATTCTCATCCAGAAAAATAAACAGATACAATTCTAAACAGCATTTCACTACAAAAGTGAAACGTGTTTCATCATCATGACTTTTACTGAAACTAAAAGATATCTCTAAAATAAGTGATAAATCGCTTAATTTTATGGGATATAGAGCGAAAAAAGAGTTATCATACCCGAAATTTAGAGTACTGTGAGAATGCGCTTTGTGTGTTATGATTACATATGCCGTTGCTTGTGGAAGTACACACAACTGTAGAGCACTTAGCCATTCAGTGTTACACAAGCTGAGTACGCTACCATTCTCATCGGTGCAGAGACGGTGGAGTAAATTTTGATTATTTTTCGACCGAATATGGTTTAGAAGTTTATTTCACTGGAGGAGATTGAGTAAATAAACTATGTGGATATATTGTAGATTTTCATTAATAGAGTAAAAGTGAAATTAGTGCAATGCTTTCAAAAAAAATTGAATGCACTGAAATGAATGCCTCTGCAATTTTTTTTCTTCGAAGTCAAAGTTTGACTTTTTGAGATAATTATTGCATATAAGCACACTTTTATTGGCTACGGTAGTCGAATGATTATAGTTTTGAGTTCATAGTTGGCATTCTTTTACAGCTACGCCGTGTGGCCACGGTAGGCACCTGTTTATGCCTCTACAGTCGCATCTTATAGAGGGATTAGTTCTTGTTTATCTTATCTGGACTCAAAATCCTTACATTGGAATGAAATTTAAGGAACATAATAACTAAATGTGTGGTGCTTTTTTCTCAGACTCAATAAAGATTCAATATTTAACAATTAACAGGATTTATTCACTCTTCGCCATCTATCTCTATGAACTCTTTCCTATCTCATCAGTACATATTCCCTCTGATCACAATACACTGACAACCCATCTTCGACTAAGATAGAGAGTTGCCACAATTTTCTCATGCCAACAAGTGAGGATTCAACATCTTTCTACGAGTTAAAAGATTAGGGGCAGCAGAATTACACACAATCATTTATCTGAAATAACAATACATATATGACAACTGTAGTGAGAAAACATATAACCTATATATATAGAAAACTTCCAACATACTAAATACAAAAGGATTGCAAATTCTACTCGAATAACCTAAAACACACAAACAATGATGCAATGTATGTGACTTAAAAGGATAACAAAATCAGTATATTTTTACAGAAAAGAGAGTAGCCTTCTTTTTCAAATAACAAAAATAAATCCTAACACAACCATTCAATTAGCATATTATTTTGTTAAAGCTCGGTCTCTCCCTTTTCTACTTAATCATCATTTTTATACATTTATTTAACTAAGCACTATCTATAATTTCACTGTTAATACAAGGACTATTTTTCCAAGCAAAGAAAAATATTAATTTAAGCTTCATGAAAATCATAACTACTATACACTTTAAAATATTAATTTTTATACATTTTTTTTAAAATACTAATTATCATGCATCTCAAGATACCAATCACTATTCACTTCAAAAACATAGAAAAACGTTAGTTGACATAACAAAGTAATGAAGGCTATTCCAAAAGACACGACAACTTATCCATATTTCGATCTTCATTTAATAAAATAATCCTTAAAAATTTACCACCCAGTAATCATTAAAATAATAAATCAATGATTCTAAAATAATAATCATTCAACGAACTCTTTGAAAATATTCGAATGTTAATAGGAAAATAACTACTCTGGAATTCTTAAGAAAATAAATCAATTATTCTTCAGATAATCATTCACTTTTCCTCCCTAACAAAATATTCAGTTAATAATTCTTATGTTCAAAAGTCCTCAAAAGCAACGTTAAAAGTGAAATGGAAATTTCTCAACCATTTTGTCGAATTCCTTAAGTCGTTTCTTATCGGCTGTGTCACATGCATTTCATAATTACTGTTTATCTCAGTCCATCACATCATAGTTCGTTATACAGGAAGTCTCTTATTGCTTCAGTCTCTTGAAAAGGGTAATCCTTTTCCTTCATTTTTGGCTCATGCACATCATGTTAGAGGTCATCATATTTCTTATTGTCCCCAAAACCAATATTAGTTGCACGGCAAATGCTTTTTTTCCTCTCTTGGGAGTTTTCCCCCGAGCATTTTGCCGATGTAAGGTTTAACCTGCCATAACTCAAGTAATACAAGGTGACCAAACGTCCTCCTTTTATAGGTTATGTTCTTCCTCGAAAAAATGTCCTCCTAAATGTCCTCCTTTTCGATATTTTAAAACTAATCTGTTAATCTCTGTATTCAGAGATGTCAAGCCAATTTTTTTTTTCAAAAGTGGAAAACAAAAAACTATTAAGATATTCAAAACATAGATGAGTTTGTTCTAACACTTGCTATAGAGAATATTTTGTGATTATTTGAGCGTCTCAGTTCATTTTTTTAAGTTTAGATAAGTGTCTAAACATTCTTGAATCTTTTTTCAATTTTTAATTATCGGAGATATTAATGTAGTTTGAACATAATCAGACATCAATTTTCTACAAAACGATTCAAAAGACTGTAGGTGAACATATTTCAGCTACAGAAATTAGTCTTGTTTATAACGATTTTGACATTCAATACAAATCACAATTTGAAGAAAAATTTATTCTTTTAATAATAAAAAGAAAATTTTCAAACTTTGAGGAATCAAATCCGGGAATAATGGAAAAGTGCACCAAAGAAGTGCATAATTTTTACCAAACATGTTTTCAATATGTCGAAGAATGGTCTCAAACAAATATCAATGTTAAAATAGTATTCAATAGTGTTTGTTGACTTCATCGCAAGTAAATTGGGCAGATATTGAAAACTGTGTTCAGTTTTTATCGAAAGAAATCGATCGAATTAAAATCGATGACAATTACTGTTTGAAGAAATTAGAAGACTGAATGTATTGTTACGATTTTGGTATTTAAAATGTGTTTATAATGTTAAATTATGTCAAAATTACTATTCTGCTTGAAAAATGGTGCAGGATTAACGTTTATTGCATGTAAACATGTGAATTAGATCAATTGCTATGAGACCTTGTAAATAACATGGGGCTCTTTGGGTATCTCGCCAACTTGGCGAGATATCGTTTAGTTGGCGACAGTTTTGGCAACATTTTGTCGCCAAATATGTCGCCGTGTCGCCAAATTTGGCGATATTGGGGTATTTGACGACTTCCGGTTCAGGTTCTCCTACTTTCTGGAATGTTCTACCACTTTCGCCGTGTCTATATAAGGCTTACTGAAATGAGAGTTGTTGTTCAGATTTCTTGAAGCTCAGACGCGCCCGGAGCCTCTGTTACTTTACGGGTGATTCCGTTGTGATTTATGCCGAAGAGAGTACGAAAGCCTACGGCTTTGAATTTGATTTATTCCCCGCTGTATCAGAACATTCAGTTGTGTTACTGTTGTGTTGTATTACTGTGACTTCGGCTGTTCTTATGCCTTTCTGAACGTTGTATTCTTGATTGGGCTGATAATAAAGAACTGTTTTATCGCTGTCCTGATTAAAGTCTATTCAATCCCTGAACCCAACAGTGAAATTCGTTACAGTATATTTAAATTCTGATAAATTAGAACAATGGTAAACTGATAAATTAGATAAACAAAAACCATAAGTTGAAATTGATAAAAGATGAGTGGAAATACTTAACTATTTCTAAAATAAACACATGCCATATGAAAATTTAATTATTATTGTTGAATTCTAGAACTGATGCCGCAATTGAAAGATTTTTTCCTTTAGTAATGATTTTTGGACAAGTGAGAAATCAAGATTGAATATTGATACTCCATTTGCAGCACTTACAGTAAAATTCAGTATGAAGGATATTTCTTGCACCGAAATTTCCAATATATTGATATTAAATGAGAAATTGATTTAAAAAAATATTCATTCAATGGAAAAATACTCGTTTAGTTAAGTAATTAAAAGGGATGTTAGCATAATATGTGTATTTTGTTTGAATTAATAAAATATTTGATTTATTTAAGTTGTACTTTTTTCTTAAATTTATTCGTCCTCCTTTTCATTGTAAAAAAATTGGTCACCTTATGTAATATTACGAGGGCTCGTTTTTTTTTTCAACCACCGATGCACCATAAAAGAAGACAAGGATGTAGATCAATATAAATTTGTTACCAAAATTATGTACAAACATGGTTACATTTCAACACAATTACCGAGAAGATCCAGGCATTTATCATAGCGGTGGGCAAGGTTTCCGATACCCTCTTCGAAGCACGTTGCACCATTGATGTTATACGGATCTGCTCAACTTTTCGAAGATTCCCAGTATCTAGAAGCTTAGGTCTCTTAGCAAGTTTTTCAATTCAAGAGAAAGATAAAAATCACTCATCGCTAAATAACCTTTTATCACTTGCCTGGTTGTTTAGCAACTCGATCGGAGTTTAAAAAAAACCGATCCTCGTATGAATTAAAACAGAATTTATCAGTAATAAGAATTGGATGAAATATTTAGGTTAGTGGCGAAGAAGTAATTACGAGGGTTGCTATTTATATTTCTGTCCTAATAATGAAAAAACAAATATGTAGGATCGAAATTGGTTTTATTGTTTTTCAAAATATTCTCCATGATGATCAATACACTTTTGCATGCGTTTGAACCAATTTTCAAAGCACTTTTTCCAGTCCGATTGAGGTAACTCCAAAACATGCGTTTTGAATGCATCAACCGCTTCTTCGAGGGTCGAAAATCGTTGTCCACGTAATTTATTTTTGATGTGTGGGAATAAGAAGAAGTCATTGGGTGCCAAATCAGGGCTGTACGGCGGATGACCCATCAGTTCGATCTTTCGCTCCTTCAGAAATGCCTTTGTTTGAGTCGATGTGTGAGAGCTCGCATTGTCATGATGAAGAATGATTCGCCTGTTCTTCTGCTTTTTTCGAATTTCTCCGATGACTTCTGGCAAACAAATGGTCGTGTACCATTCAGAATTGACCGTCCTGCGTTGCTCTAACGCCACTGTTGCCACATGACCGTTAATGCCGAAGAAACAGGCAATCATTTGTTTCGATGTGCTTCTTCCTCGAACAACTTTTGTTGGTTTTGCCTCATCTTGGAAGACCCATTCAGTTGATTGCTGTTTTGTTTCCGGCTCATATGCATAGATCCATGATTCGTCACCTGTGTAGATGTTATACACAGCCTTTGATGTACCTTGAATGTATTTTTCCAACATTTCCTTGCACCAATCGACACGAGCCTTTTTTTGAGCGTTTGTCAGATTATGCGGGATCCAACGCGAACAAATTTTTTTTACGCTCAAATGTTCATGCAATATTTTATTGATGCTAGTCATACTAATGTCCAAAGACGCCTCTATCTCACGGTATGTCACATGACGATCTTGCTTTATCAGTTCACGCACAGCATTGATCTTTTCTGGCACAACAACGGATTTTGGACGACCTGCACGGGATTCGTCCTGGATCGAACATCGACCACGATTAAATTCGTTATACCAATTTTTTACAGTGCTGTAGGATGGCGCTTTATCGCTGTATAAAGAATTAAGTTCATCGAAGCACTCTTGTCTTGACAATCCACGTCGAAAGTTATGAAAAATAATGGCACGGAAATGTTCACGATTCAATTCCATTTTTTGACAGAGAAGAACTTTTCAATTTACTGTCAACAACACAAATAAAGCTATAATGGTAAATCGTTTGCTGAATTTATGTTTAAAAATATCAAACTTTCGATTAAAATCGTCTGCGGTCGCCTAGCAACACTTACTGTTGCCAAGGCCAGAAATATAAATAGCAACCCTCGTAAATGTAGCGGAAAATAATTAAATTAATGAAATTAGATTTAAAATCTTAGATCAGATTAAGATCATTATGTGTGATTTTGCAATAATACATTTCCAGTTAGGATTTTGGTTACTTCAATTAGCTATTTCGACTCTTTTCTAGATATAGAAATGTTTAACACAATCTTGTGATACGTCGTTTGGACCTGCTGATAAATCTGGTTTCATTTACCGGGAGAGATTGTGATGGATTTTCATGGGTATTACTTTTCAACAAACCTTTTGGTATTCTATATGAAGTTACTTGATTTCAAAAAACTCTTCTTTTGAATGAATCGTGACATATGTAAATTATCATCGGTATATTGAAGTGAAATGAATAAGAGTAATAGGACAGCGACATTAATATTGTTAATGAGTAGTGGAGAGTTCCTAGTTTCGGAGAGAATGGAGAGAGTTTCTGCACATGACGTTTAGTTCAAGGAGATTATATAATAATCAGATTACTGGGATAGAACTTACATTCGTTCCTGATTCAGGACCCTCCTTCAAATTTGGTCAGATATGCAGAACTTTTAGAAGCTTTTAAGTTGTGGATGAGAGAAGATTTCTATGCTGCATATTTGGTATACCAATACTGATTTTGGATTATTTTTTAATTGTAATAAATACAGTTTAAATATTTGATCGTTTGGTTCTTTAAGTTTCCAACTACTCAGTGAAATTTATGGAACAAATCATGAATAGCAAAGCTGAATGGTTATTTAGTTTTTTGAGTTTAAAATTAATTGATTGTTTGATGTTTTTAAGTAAAACTTATTTTCTTAAAAAAAATGGACATTTGATAGTATTCGTAATTTGGTTTATGGTTGTTTTTCCTTAAATATATGAGTTGTTTTCAATTGTTTTTTATTTTAAATCGTTTTAAAATGTTTTATGCTTTTATCTCTACTTCATAAAATTTCCTGCATATCTATCAAATGTAGAAAGACCAAAAAAAAACATGAAATAAGTTGCTTTCCTTTCATTTCTTTCTTAAAAATCTCTAATCCATTTCGTATCTCTACGCTGGTGTGCAAAATTTAAGCTACATGTGGTTTTTTCGTCATAACTCTACGAAAAATCATCTGAGAGACATGAAATTCAGAAATGAGAGACAGTATTTTGAACTTAAATAATGATGATAGCATAGTTCGGCAAAAATGACTACAATGCATATAGTATGAAATCTAACAAAAACGGCTTTATTAAACTCACAGTATCGTTACACGTGATAGTCTGTCCCAGTGAAAGAACAACAAGAAGATGCTCCTTAGTATGGGATATGCCTTACCCTTACTACAATGGTTGCTTCACAACGTCTCTTCATACTCAGCACCTGATTGTCCAACAATTCTTTAGGTAAGAGTGCCCATTCCTCAATCAGAATATGTTTTAGTTGTTGGGTGTTCCCTGAAGGATGTAATCGTGCCACAAGGCGTCTCCCCAAAGCATTCCACACGTGTTCTATGGGGTTTAAATCAGGAGCGAAAGTTCGCCAATCCATTTGAGTGATACCTTCATTTTCCAGCAACTGCTGAACATCAGCAGTCCGGCGTGGCAGTTCACTGTTGTCCATAAAAATGAAGTGTGATCCAATAGCACCTCGGAACAGACACACATGGGGATGGATCACCTCCTTACAATAGAGATGTCCAGTTACAAAACCTCAGTCGAAAACGTGGAGCTGAGTCGGCCCATTCAGTATAATGCCTCCCCAGACGACAATTCCAGAACCACCATAACGGTCTTTTTCAGTGATCTTGGATGAAACCGTGTCCAGACTTCTCTCCAAATCAACTGCGTTGAGAATCGCTTGTGGTAATGAAACGACTCTCCTCCGTAAAGAAGACACGACTCCATTGGTGAGATGAACCAATTTTTGTGCTCTTTACCCCACTCTAAACGGTGCCGCTGATAGCCAACTTTCAAAGTGATGGAGCGTTCAGGATGGTAGACGAATAGGCCACATTTGCGAAGGCTTCTGTCTACAGTAAATCGCGACACTTGTCGCCCTCTTGCTGTACACAGTTGCTGAGCAATGGCGCTTGCCGACTGGTATCGGGCTCTTTTCAGCTGCAGGACGATATATTGGTCATCCACTGCAGTTGTTTTCCTAGGGCGGCTGCTACCAACCTTTCTAAATGCTGTAGTTACCTATGGTTTGGAAGGCTTTCCAAGCGCAAGAAACGACACTTTTGTTGATTCCTAACTCTTCAGTTACACTGGTGAAACTACGCCCCTCCTCTAGCTTCCTGATCATTATTCCACGTGTGAAGTTATCTAAGTGATTTCTTCTAGCCATATTTCACGAAAAATCTCACTTGAACTTGCAACGAATGTCTATAATTTCTTCTGAATTGCATGTTCATTGTACTGATCGCAATAACCTCTTTTCTGCAACTTCATGGCAAATTTAGCAAATAGCTTAAATTTATATTGTTGCTTAAGTTTTGCAACAATATGCAATATTGTTGCAAAACTTAAGCAATATTGTAAATATTTGAATGGCGTTGTATTTGAGAAAAGTGCAAGCATTGCAGAATTCTGGATATTTTTGAGAGTGCGTCATCAAAATTTGAGTGATTTAGCTATAATAATTTCCAAAATATTAGTTGGATTATTGCTTCTCCCCCAATCAATTAAAATACAGTTCAGTTACACTACGTTTAAAAGTTTTCATGAAGCTAGCTTTGTTTATATGTATGTATGAATGTCTTTCTAGTTCAAAATTCGCACTAGGATTATAACCGACTTCCTATTATCGAATCGAGTGGAAATTTTGCCTTTACGTGTAACTCTAATGATAATATAACACTATGGTATGCTCAAGCAGTGACGGAATTAGGAAAGGAACTTCGACCATCTCCTGGATGGTACGGGACTAGACAGAGTCTCACAGGAACAAGATCACTTTAGACCAGGGCTTCTTAAACTATGGGTCGCGACCCCAAGTGGGGTCGCGTAGCAAAATTCTGCGGTCGCGAGAGATTTTATATATAATGTCAAATATTTATATATACCATTTTATAACATCACTAGAGTTGGCGGAATACAGTGGACTTGCAGCGTCTAGACACGCGCATTTGTTGAAGGTTTTGAGCTATCTCCACCGATAGCAGTATACGATCGCTATTATTATACTGTAGCTATATATTGTTAGTGCGTTTGTCGGTATCATACATGTTGAATAAACCGCGCGCCGCTGACTTCCCACTCTGACCGCCACCTCTAAATATCACACACAATCAAAGGGAGGAATGCGCGTGCGTACACACGTGCAACCTGCTGCTAAACAATGATTCAATAACACTGACTGTAATGTGAATTAGTGGAGTGTTGACGCTCTTCTAGTGTGGTCAATTGTCAGTGTTCCGCCGTAACAAGATTTTAGTTTTTTTTTTATTATTATTATTTATTCGGTAATTAATAAATCAATTATTATGTGCAATATATTATTTTTATATATTTATTGTATTTTAGGATGAAAAAATTTTTTGGCCATGGATAAATGGCTGAACTTAAATAAGAATGGTAATGACGCAGATGATAATGCTACGAACTCTTCTCAGGCAGGACAAAGTATTGGAAAACAGGCATCTAATATGCGAAAAAGAAAATATGATGAGTCTTTTCTTCAATTTGGCTTTACATTTCAAAATTGTAAGGGTAATGAACAACCTCTTTGTTTGATCTGCAATGAATTATTGGCTTCGGAGAGTATGAAACCATCAAAATTAAAAAGACATCTTGAATCAAAGCATGTTTCGTATGTCAATAAACCAAAAGTATATTTTGAAAGACTGTTTAAATCTTTAAATAAAGAAAAGAAAATCTTTGAAAAATTTATAACCGTTAATGAAAAATATTTACTAGCGTCATATGAAGTTTCATACTGTATTGCTGAAAATAAAAAGCCGTTCACCATTGGAGAAGATCTTGTGTTACCTGCTGCTATTAAAATGGTAGAAATACTACATGGAAGAAAATATGGCGATGATATTCGAAAAATTCCTTTGTCGAACGACACTGTCTCGAATAGAATTTCTGATATTAACAAGGATCAATTAGTACAACTTATTACAAGAATTAAAGAAAGCCCAAAATTTTCAATTCAGTTGGACGAAACAACTGATATTACTAAATTGGCTCAGTTGTTACTATATGTCAGGTACGTTTATAAAGAAAGCGTGGAGGAAGAATTGTTATTTTGTCGTCCTATGGAAGACCATACTACAGGGAAAGACATATATTGTAAAGTTGACGAATTTTTAAAAGCAGAAGGTTTAGAATGGAAAAATTGCTGTGGAATATGCACAGATGGTGCAAGAGCGATGACGGGCAAAAATATTGGTTTTAAATCATTTTTTCAAGCTGCTCATTATGATCATATAACATTTACTCACTGCCTTATTCACCGAGAGGCTCTTGCAGCAAAAAAATTAGCACCAGAATTGAACGATGTGCTTCAGGATGCTGTTAAGATCATAAATTTTATTAAGAGCCATGCCCTTAACAGCCGCCTATTTTCAAATCTCTGTAAGGATACGGATTCCAACTACACAACTTTGTTATTACATGCAGAAGTAAAATGGTTGTCAAGAGGTCAAAGTTTAAGAAGATTATTGTTATTAAAGGACGAGATCGAAATATTTTTAAACGAACGAAAATGTGAACTTGCTGCTTTTTTTCAAAATGACTTATGGCTATCCAAGCTGTGTTATTTGTCAGATATTTTTGCGAAGTTAAACGATCTCAACTTGTCTCTTCAAGGAAAAAATTGCGATATATTTACTTCAAATGATAAAATTGAAAGTTTTATTAAAAAGATCAACATTTGGAAAAGTAGGGTCGAAAAAAATTCGTTCGAAATGTTTTCCAGTGTCGACAATTTTATAATAGAGAAAATTCATTGTAAAACTTTTATTGCAAAAATTATTGTAGATCACTTAAAAGCGCTAGAAATACAGTTCCGTACATATTTTATATTAAATATTGATTTCCAAAAAATAGTTTGGATTCAAAAGCCGTTTTGGATTGGCTTAAGTGAGATTGATCACCTGCCACTTAAAGCTCAAGAGGAATTTGCTGAGTTTTCGAGTGACTCAAACTTAAAACTACAATTTCAAAAAAAGCCCTTGACTGAATTCTGGATCGGAACTAGAACTGAATTTCCCACAATCGCTGATATGGCGTTAAATGTACTTCTGCCATTCAACACCACATATTTATGTGAAGTTACTTTCTCAGCTTTAACACATATTAAATCCCAATATCGTTCAGCGCTAAAAAATGTTGAAGAGGTCTTACGTCCAGCAGTTTCAAACATTCCACCAAGATTTGATTTGTTATGCAATAAAAAACAGGCACATCCATCTCATTAAATTTTTTACTTATATTTTAATTTAATACTTACCACGCAACTACTTGAATATATTCGAGCGAATTAAGACGGTCAGAATCCATTTTTATTTTTGAAACTATAATAAATACAATTTTATAATTTTTTGTGCAATTTTTAATTTTAGATTTTTGTATGTTTCAAAACGAATTCTAAAACTATATATTTTCATATGTATATGTATATTGTTACCTAATAAATAAATCATCAAAAAATATTAATTTATTTTTCTTTTATATTTGTATGGGGTCGTCAAGAAACTCGCAATCATAAATGGGGTCGTCAAGAAACTCGCAATCATAAATGGGGTCGTGAATGACAAAAGTTTAAGAAGCCCTGCTTTAGACTATACTGGTAGGCAAGAGACCTCATGGACTGATTGTGGATGCCTGCCTTCCCTTCGCCCTTCCATTCTCTGGACTCTTTTGTTACATTTTCATTGTTCTCTCATTGTATACGTATAATTCGGACTATACAATACTATGATATTCTCAAGTAGTGAAGGAATTAGGAGAGACAAAGGAGGTCCACAGGCCTTGAATTTAGCAAAATCCAACGGAGACGAAATTTAGTCGAAATCAAGTAATTACTTTTTAGTATTAAATTTCCAGACTAAAGGAAATTGAATAAACATTAGTGAAAAAACCTTTTTAAATCAAGCTTTTATTTAAAGATGATTAAAAGGAATAAAAATATTTTAATGTAAAATTATACATAATTTATAAATAAATGAGGCACTTAACTTAGATATCTGCGTGTTTACCGATAAATTAAGTACCATAGCTACTTATATATGAGATAGAAAGAAGTATTAAAACATCAAGCCTTAATAAATTACATATCTTACATTTGAATAAAAAGTTATTTCTATACATTTTAGTCCCATCTTTAAACAAAAATTGTATTTAAAACAGTTTTTGTCTTATATTTATTTAAATAAAAGAAATCTATTTGTTTCCTTTTTACTCTTTAAGTAATATTTGGTTATAATGCAAGATGCCTGGTCGAAAGAGTTTTCCGAGGGCTTAGTGGGCAAAAGTGAGAAGAATATATCCACTTTTATATATAAATTCCCAAACATCTGAAATTCCAAAGAAATTTCAAACATGTTGATTTCCTCTATCAAAAATAAATCTGTATTTTTTTCTAGAAAAGCAATCTCAAAACAAAGCAACACTACTCCATTACATATCCCATATATTCTGAGAGTTTTATGTCCCCGTGTTTACAAAATATTCGATTTCAAGTGTTTTCATAAAAAATAGTACCAGCCGTTTTTCGTCCAATGACAAACAAATGCAACTGTTATACCAACATAAACATTTGTTTTTCCAAGATTTTAAAAGATTGTATAAAAAAAAAAAGAATAAAGGAAAAATCAGTTTGTCAAAAAAGTTCGAATTTATTTCCCTGTTTGTTCGGATATAAAACAGAAATATCGTTTCTTTCAGACATTGAAAATCGAAAAAGTTTTTGAAGAGGTCATCTTTGAATTTCTTCCGGATCGGATCGAAAATGTTTGAGGAAATTCATTCCTTTTTTTCACAGAAACTTGTATTTCTTATTTGGATAGTAAAATGAATAAGTATCCTATTTATGATTTTTTTTCCACCGCATAAGTTATTTCAATTTCTATGTTTATTCACTTTTAGTATGTATATTATATAGTTAGTATGTTTTAGTATATTAGTATGTATATTTACTTTTATTTTTTGACAGCAATAGTTATATTTATCTTAAGTTATTTTCAGTTTAATAATTTATCGATTGCTTTAATTTGAATATCTGTACATAAATTAGATTTTAGCAATTTACTTTGATTCATTTTGTTGTGAAAGCTTGCTACGTTTTTATACCTCAGAATGTTTTGTTCTTTTGTAAGATTATGAAGGTATTCCAAAAAATAACGAAGATGCTGATTAATTTCTTTCTTGAGTAATTTTTTTAATTTAAAAAAATAATGAAAAAAACGAAGTAGAAAAACTCTGAAGTTAATATAAAACTTTTTTTTTTTTTTTTTTTTTTTTGTAAATAACTCCCTTCAGAGATAATTTTAAATAAAAGTCATAATTATTTTGCGAGCCTTTTATTTAAAAAATCATTCATTTGGATTTGAAATTTGTAGATTACATTGCTGAAGTTCGTTTAAAAATGCCTTGAAAACATAGTATCCTTAAACATGGTACAGAAATTAAACATACATTTGTCTTTAATTTCGGAATTAAGCATACATTTCTGTAAATTTCTACTTAAAATTTATATTTAAAATAGTTAAAATAAAGAGGGAAGACATATGCACAACATTAAAATTTAATTATGAATTGTGATAAAAATTCAGATTCCTTCAAAAATAATTCAGCAACAAAGTCTGTGCATCATTTGAATTATGCTTTAATTTCCTAGGCTTATTTTGAAAAGACTTATATATGTAAACTAGGTGTAGTAAAAGTTACAAGAAATCGAAATACGTTCACTTAAGGCTAATTTTTTCTAAAAAGGAATTTTCATGTCTAAATTTGTGGAAATCATGACATCAATACATTTTTTTAAAACTTCATTATGTATATAATGCTTCATTCAACAGATTTTTTGACAAGAAATATATAAAAAATAATTTTTAGAAAAACAATAAAAATTGCCGATTGTGAAAACGTTGTTTCGTTAAAAAAATATCACAAATATTAAACCGCTTTTTAAAGAAATAGATATACAATGACAAAAAAAAATTGAATATACATATCTCACTCTCTTACATGAAATCCTAAAATAATATTATTAAATACTTGGTTAAGTTTAACATTTATAATCAAAATAAAACGAACATTACAAATTTTAGAGGCTAAGAAAGGTCACAAAATGTCTTACAGGATAAGAAAGGTCACAAATTTTCTATCACAATATAAACGAGAGATTGTGGTGGTATATTTTATTGTATTTTACAGCTATGCAATAGATATAACTTAACAATCTGCATTTTTAAGTTTGTTAGTTTGTTGAAACACAAGACTTGATCCCCTAAGCATAATTTTTTAAGTACTTTGTTTTAAATTATTCTTCAATACTTTTAAATATTTTACTTTATTCATAACTATATCAATAAAAACTAATTATCCCACTCCATATACAGAGATATAACACCATACACATATCACCATTCTTGATAGTAAGGTTGATATTTGAAGGAGATTGTTCAGACAAACGTACCATCGACTATTAATTCCCAAAACATTGAATTAACTTTTATCACATTATTTGAGAAATATTGAGACTTTGAAATGACTTATAGTAAATATGAACCCTTTTTACTCCATTTGCCGAGGAAATGAAAAGTTTTCTTCTTACTATAGTGACCAAGTTAATTTCCATTTCGGAGTAATCTTCGAATTGTTTTTGCAGAAACACATCTTCCTAGTGCTGTAGAAATAGATGAAGCATTTTATACAGTACTCATCTTAAGATTTTTTCTTTTTTTATATGACGATTCTATTGGAAGTCGAACTGGACTCATTTTCTCCTCTATGTTTATTTGCAATTCATTCAAATTAATTAATCTTCTGGATTACTTTTTTAAAACTATTTTTAATTTTTTTTTGCTATATCGCAAAGAAATTTAACTGTCTCAGACATTGAAATGACAATTTTTCGAGAAATTCTACTTTAGTTTCACTGCTGGAGCTCATTTTCATCGATGAAATATTTGTTCCCTTAGAAACCAAATATCGATAATTTGAGGATACAAAACTGTTATGGTGACTCATTTCAAAATAACAGTGTTAGAAAAATCGCCAATTTTACAGGGTGTATACTCAATTTTGTCATCCTGAAATCTGGAGGTTTGACATAAATATTTTGTTGCTTAAAATATTATCGATTCTTCATTTTTGTTTCATAGTCTGATACATTTTGTGGTTCAAAATTACGAGGTCCGTCGCCAATAGCCCTCGTGTTGCTTCTAGTGCGACGTTAATACAAACTAAACTAAACTGATACATTTTGTAATATGCATTTTATCGTTCCTATAAATATTAAACTTAAATGAGACTTAATATTAATATAAGACTTTCAGAAAGAAAGTGAAAGGTCTAAACGCAATTTCGACTACCACTATGTTTGGGAAACAAGATAAATATGCTTGTGAGGAGGATAAATATGCTTATCCTTATATAATATAATAAGGTGCAGAAATAAGTTTTAAAGCTCGTTTCAGAGAAACGAATAGGCAAATTAGAGCTGATAATGATACATTTGTTCATCAAAATATTCTCCAATACTATTTAACACTTTCCACCATCGACCGGGCAATTGATTGATGCCAGCAGTGGAGAACGTTTCATCTTTCGACGCGACGAAGTCAACCCAATTTTGTACTTCGTTTACTGACCAGAAGTGTACCGTAATTTTGATTGTTTATTAACGTCGCACTCAGAATCAACACGGGGGCTGTGGGCGACGGACCTCGTAATTTTGAACCTCGGTCAAGTGACGAGTACGACACTTGAGCTGGAATCTCCCTCTCCTAACTTCCACGAGAGGACGTTGAGTCACGCATTTAACATGCATTAGCTCCGGCTACACGACAATTCTTCAATGGCATCCACGACTCTACGAAAACCGCCGGAAGTGTACCAAAGACAAGATATTGTACATCGACTGAAACAAATGGTAGTCCGATGGGTCTATGTCAGGTTTATACGCCGGACGCTTCAAAACATCCCAGTCAATACTAGAGTTCCTTGACTGCTTTTCCAACATTCACTTGCGTAATCATGGAGTAATTACACGGAGCGCAAACATTTGCTAGTAAATTGACGTTTTCGACCGATTTCGTGGTTCAGTCACAGCAATTGTTACTCGTAGCTTTCAGCAGTTACACTTTCACTGGATTCAAGAAGCTCGTAATAAGCGTAATACTTCATATCTCACCAGATACATAAAACTTTTTTGTAGTGAATGGTACGTTTCGGTGTTGATGTTGGTGTTTCGCCGGGATACACCCAATGTTTTTTACGTTTCTGATTTCATATTATATCCATTTTTCATCTCACATCACGATTTTCCTCAAGAAAGATTTTATGTGTAGCGCTTTTAGCAGATTTGATCACTCATCCTTGTTTCCCTGGCTCAGTGCATATGGTACCCAATTTCCTGCTTCTGAATCTTTCCAATTATATGTAAACGATAAGAAATTGTTTTTAGTGATTCTCATTGTTCGGCAAATTCAGTTTGTGTTTGAGATGCATCTTCTATTAGCAGTGCTTGCAAATCCTTATGTCTAGGCTTCACTGAAGCGCCACTACATTCTCGATCGGTTACATCAAAATTGCCATTTTTAAAACGCGAAATTTTAAATACGCATGTGCTTTTCAAGACGATTTCCTCCTCGAGAACAGAACAGATTGATTGACATGCTTTCGCAGCACTTTTAACCTTGGTGAATTCGAAACGCAGGATCGAATAATTGACTCATCGTATGACATTTTTCACCATCAAAATTGCAACTTGACTAACACTTTTTTCCCTAGCTTCTGCCTCGGTTTGATAACTCTAAACTTCATCTTACCACATGACACAAGCGCATTGTAATGACTGATATGCAATTTCGCAGTATAAGTCACATAAAAATCGAGTAACAACTTATTACACCCAATAATACATTCCTATTATTGTGGTACATGTTTCTTCTATACCCAGCACAAACATAAATCTTGAACGAAATCTACAATGATAAATTCACTTGTGCAGAAGAAATAAAAGGAAGATGTTGTTGTAATACTTATTTAATGGTTTTTCCATATTTTAGACCGTTATTCTTTTTTACTCAAATCTAAAGGCATTCCATTTGATTTAAATTATTTCTTACGAGTGCTAAGATTCTTATCATTGGAAATATATGAAAAACTTGTCAAATCAAATATTCGTGAAGTAAAATAAAAATTAATGCATGTTCTCTCCGTTTTTGTTCATCACGCTAAATATCATAAATCAAACGCATAAAAAAGTTATGTCTGAATCAAAATACTTCGCTCCTCATGAATGACAAGGGGGGGGGGAGTTTTTCTTGTATGAAATAGTATTAATTTGCAATTGGATTTTTATTGTAAGTAAAAAAAATGTAAAACAAATTATAAATGAAATCCATTTTATTTTATTGCCAATAGCCTATGGCAGCAATAAAACTTCATCTCTTCACAAATACTGAATTGTAGATATTTTTCAATAGATGTAATCTTTCCACAAATAAATCGATACTTCCATTTTTACTAATTCGACTAGAAACTTAAGAAGTGCACTTAACGTCCGGTCCTTTCAAATTAACAGAATAAAAAAAATCAGATTCCAGGCTTGAAAAAAAGTTTTTTTTTCTTCCTTTAATCAAAAAAGTACTTTCTGATTCTAGTGGTCAAATTCAAGAGTGTGAAATCCAATCAAGACGAAAGCGTTTCTTCTTTAAAAACAAACACCCACGCTCCCCTACTTTTTCACGGCGTTAAACATGACAGAAGCTTTCATAATTAATATCTAATACTCTTTTTTTCCTGCCATAAGCGTTGACGTAAATACTGTAAAAAGGTTGCATGTTTGCTAATCAAAAATAAAAATTCTTGTCATTTTAGAAACGTAGCTCGCTTCTTTTTAATCTACTAACTCATGCTAAACTGCCTCGTTTTGTTGTTGTTGGAATCCCATTAAATATATAAGTTAACTTTACATAAATTATTTGTCAGAATAAAAATTGTTTTTTAATTGGCGTTGTTAGTTTAATAGGCATGACTATATTGTAATTTACAATTATTTTTTAATGAATTTTTTATCAAAAGAAAATGCATGCAGATGCTACGTCGAAAAAGAAATTTTTCTTATGGTCAACTGATTCATTATTAGAAAGAAATTTTGAAAAAAGAACGGAAAGCAGCTCAGAACATTGTTTAAAAATTTATTAAATTCTTTTTGAAAAATTTTAACTGAATAATTTTTCAGATGATTACGATATTTTCCATAATTATCGGCTGCAGAAATGAAGAAAAAAAAATGTTGGAATAAAAATCAATGAACAAATGTTAGATAATTATCCCGTTTTATCAATCAGAAAATCATGCTTTTGTTGGATTTCGATGAATTTTCGGTTTCAGTTCATGAAATTCTTGATCAATTTTATGAATGGGGTAAAATAAAATTATGTTAGTCGTACAGTTATTATTGCAGAATCACCCACTCACAAATATCATGTTTAATTTCTTGAACAGATACATTATTCCTCCAAAGGCGTTCAGTTGATTGATTATTTACTAACATCATACTTAGATGCAGCACCAAGGTTATAGGTGAATAATCTGGTCAGTTAGATCCACTGTCTATTATTGAGCTGAGCTGTCATCCTACTCTACTAACTTCCACGTTATGTCTATGGGGAAACTTTGAGCCTCGACAAGTGTAACGAGTTCCGTTACATGGCGGGTCTTTAAAACAGATTTAGGACTCGAACCACGACACGTCAGAAAAAACGCCGGACCATGGCCATTCGGTTATTGCGGCCACCGTTCGGCCACAACGATTTTGATTTGATTCAAATAAGTTTTATTTATCTTTTTAAAACAAGAAATTATGGACCTTTAGTTACTGAACATTTCCAAAGTCAAGAGGGATGACTGAAAGATTGGATTCTGAGTGTTCAAGGGATAAAAAAGGAACCATTTATGAACGTTACAAACGTTCATTTAAGAATACATTAGAATTAGAAAAATAAAAGTAAATAAATATAAAAAGAAAGAAAAGACACGTCCAGCCTCCATCTCCTTCCCCATTCAACGTAGAGTTTGTTTGTTTGTTTGTTTGTTTTTTTCATTTAAATACATTGAAACAAATTTTAGTTGTGTGAACAAATAATTTCAAGCTGTAAATCATTTTAACACGGAAAATTACTTATAGCTACGAAAAGATGTAGAAAAGATTAAGAAAATGTAAAAGAAGGAGGAAACTATATCTTTATAAAGCACTTTTTTAAAAAAAGATTTGCCAAAAATTCTCTGAAATCAAATATTTAAAACATAACAGTCGAATAAGACATTTTTTTTTATAATAGTCAAATATAAATACAAACAATACACCTTTAAACGTATCAAGTTAGTTAATACGAAATATTTAAATTTTTAAAAAAAATTGTTTCAAGTGTCATCAGTGGAGTTATCTTGAATGAATCGTATAATGGCATGGTTTCGTTACTATGGCAACAAAGCTAATATATCAAATATTTGTAGCGTGTGGATTTTCTGAATATGGGTTACTGTCAATTTCCCTCTTTCTCTCTCTCTCTTTTTACTCTCAAAAGTTTTAACTATTCAAAGAGAAATTATTTCTTTTTTGATAGTTCTTAGAGAGCTGAGGTAAAAACGGTTTTTAAATTTTACGGATATTTTATAATATAAATATATAAAGCTACTTCGAAAAACCATTTTGTGTACGTATAAATGTATTAAAGTATAAAAGGACTTACAAAAGCCGAGACACTCGAATCATTATTTTACCAAAGGAACGGTAGTTTTTGTTATTATTTTTATTTAACTTGGTAAATAAAACAAACATCTCTTTGTTATTTAGTTTAATATGAATTTACTGATTTCCTATGTTTTGAAACAGAAATGCTATGTTGTTTTTATAAGTGGGAAAAGTGATTTTTCTCCTACCTGTGAGCAAAACTTGAAGCTGATGAAAGGAACATGTACATAGTGTGTGAACATGTACAAAGGATACATAGTGTTAGGTTCAAAAGATTTGCATTATAATATAAAATGCTAATAATTAGCCACTCAAAGGGCTACTGGTTTAGGCTGGGCGTTTTGACGTACCAGATCACTTTTCAATTTCTTATCCATTGCTTCAATTTTAATTACATTTAACTTAAATATATTCAATTTAATAACTTATCGTTTGCTTTAATATTATTTACATGTTACTGATATAATATTTAATTTAATAATTTATCGTTTGCATTAATTTTAATTACATGTTGCTGATATAATATTCAATTTAATAATTTATCCGTTTGCTTTAATTTTAATTAAATTTTACAGCTTAAATACATTCAATTTAACTATCT
>BMAW01051322.1:350806-376678 GCA_019974015.1 Nephila pilipes | reverse complement strand
AATTTTACAGCTTAAATACATTCAATTTAACTATCTATCGTTTGCTTTATTTTTAATTAAATTAGCTTAAAATATATTCAATTTAATATAATTTATCGTTTTCTTTAATTTTAATATCGGAAAAGTTTGCTATTGTTCATTTATCGATATTTCATCGTTTACTTCATTTCTTATATTTTTAACTGTAATTTAACAATAATTATAGTAAAAAAAAAAACACACCTTGGGTGGCTAAATATGTTCTTAGCAAAACTTTGCTTCGGGTATATTTACATTGTTAAGATATATTTAATTTAATATCTTATCGTCTGCCTTTATTTTAATATCTGAATAGAATATTATTGTCTACTTAAATCATTTATCGTTTGCTCTTATTTTAATATATAGTTTAATAGTTGACTTTAATGGGAAAATTGTTTGTTCTTATTCTTTTTGTTGTTAACATTGGCAACGTTTTCGCACTTTGGAATGATTTGCTAGTGAAAATAAAAATGCATTACGAATTTGAGTTTCCCACCCCCTTGATAGTAATTGCTTTTAAGGAGCCTAGAGTTTGGAAGTAAGTTTACTTTACACGAATTAATATTTGTTTTAAATAATTGTATTTTTTCGAAAATTTAACAGAAAAAGGAAGGGGGGAAAGCACAAGTTAAAATGAAATTAGCAAAGCCAATTTCAATTTTTTAAAAAGTTTTAATTTTATTTCAAAACGGTTTATTCACTTTTGCAATATTTTTCTGCCGACAATTAATGATGATTGTTCTTTCTTGTTTTTGTATTCTTATAATTTTTCATGACGCTTTATGGCAATGGCGAAAAGTGTTCCAAAGCTTTTAATTCGTCAACATGTTTGATGGAATGTTAATTTTCTGTAATGATGGTGAGATTAAGCGCATTTAATTTCATTCTTTGTTCCAATGTAGGCTCGAACATGAAATAAATTTTTCGCTTTGTAAACGGTTTTTTGTAAACCATCACTTTTCTGGCTGTGTTCGCTTTCTTTGGAGTAGATTCACCGGAAACAACTAATTGTTTGGATTGTTGTTTGGCTTCCAAAGTACAATGAAAGAGAGAAAGATCAATCCAGGTCTCAACGACTGGAACAACTCAATACTGCAGCAATCAAAACTAACCTATGAATCAGTGTCACATTTGTTTTGTCACTGTTTTACCGATGGCAGCGCAAAATGATAACACCAACTTGCCTTGGAAATGCTATTTGTCTTCAAACACACGTACTTTTTCAACCACAGTCGAAATTTCTCGATTGCAACAAAATTCTGCATCCGAATTCAATGTTTTTTCATGGAGAAAGGATAGCAAAAATACGAAAATAGGATAATGACAACCATTAAAATAACACGAAACATGGAAACGCCGTATTTAAGATAATAACAAATCGCCTAGTCTTACTCTATTTTCAAATAGAGAAAAACAGGCAACCATTTTACGTGAAGGAAAAGAACAATTCCATTTTTTCGCCTGTCGCACCCAAAAGTGAAAATCCACCCATCTGTCACAAAACTTTGTTCCATAAATAGAATACGCGACGTGTGGACACAATCACTTAAGCCTAATGAATGGTTTTTCAATCGATGAGCGTTCGAAATCAGATATCGGCCGATGTTTAATTTAGCTGAGTGCTTCATTAATGCAAAGTTCATTTTTCGGTGTGCGCAAATTTGATTAAGTAAAAGACAGAAGATGTGTGTATGGGTTTTGTCTCCCCAACCCCCTTTTCTCCATTAGTTTTTGCTTTGATTGTACTGGATACTATAAAAGATAAAATGTTTTATGCATACTGCTTGTGCACGTTACAAACATTTTTTTTTTCTGAAATCGCAAGTTTCTGGTGCTTAAAATGTAGAATGATTCATTTCTAGGTCAAATTATGCACGTAATTTATTGTTTTTTTTTTTTTTTTTTTTCTTTTTGAATTTTTGTTATTGTGTTCAAACAAAGAATTTTTTAAAATTATCTCTTAAGGGGACTTAGTACCTTACGAAATCAAAAGTAGAACATTTTGACAAACTTTTTTCGATTCTTCATAAAACAACAATTTTTGCTCCTTTCAGTATGAAACTTTGCCAGTTTGTGTAATAAAGTGCATAGTTTAAAATATTGGGTCAAGTTTTGCTATTAAATTAATATACTTTCTTATACAACATGAAATATGCGTACAAAAATTTGAAAAATAAATTAGCTTACCTTACGTTACCCACAAGATAACTTTTGAAAGATGTACAGTAAAACCATAATTCTTATACCAAATCAAAGCTAAATAATGACCTTATTCTGTAAACCTCAAATTTTAAATTTACCTTACATTAAAAAAAATTGAAAAATTAAAAAAGTTATCAAGTTTGTATTAGTAACTTTTTTTTTCCTGTATCATGTTATAAAATAAAATCTAATCATCCTATTAACAAAATTGAGGTTCACAGAATAAAGATTTACAAGTACAATACTCATGTAAAATTTGAAAGCTCTGCATGCAAAAGATTTTTTTTTTTAATCCTGTGGGAAAGTGTGAAAATAGCAAACTGAGAAAAAGAGGTTTGTTTACATTGCATTACATAGAACAAGCCACTTTAGACACTTACATTTTTTGTTGCACAGGGCGTAATAATTGTCGGATTTTGACGCGGTTTATTTTAAAATGCTCCTAACATTCAGTACTATTTTTTAAAATCAAATTTGAAAAATCGAATTTTTGAAGATGCAAAGGTACTAAGTCCCCTTAATTTATGAGTTTTAATGTTTGCAGCGTTTTAAAGTGGATAGATTCATACATTTTTTCATATATGAAATTCATTCTCATCTTATTGGGTGTCATGATAAACACGTTCTACATTGTTACTCCATATCACTAAATCTACTGGAGAAATAAATCAATCGAAAAAATATTCGTTGACAAAAGAATCAGAATTACTTCGCTATAATTTTTCTCATTAACTAAATTCACGTTAAGTTAATATTTATACAAATCATTCATCACTGAGTACCTCCTTAATAATATTCATATTCCTCATTTCTTAAAAAAATGTGTTCTCGTCACTCGAACCAAGGTTCAAATTAACGAAGTCTGCCACCAGTATTCCTCATGTAGCATCTAAATGCGACTTTAATACTAGTAACAATCAGTATTAAAAAAATACTTTTCATTCTTTATTTGTTGTTGTATAAACAGAATAAGGGTTATCGCTTTTTACTGTTTGAATATACATCATCGATTAAGTGAGATTGAAATCACTTCTTACTCCCTTTAGTGATTTCAGAACATCAACTGATTGCAAAAAAAGTTAGTGAATGACGGTGAAATTTAATGGAGCAAGGCTATGATATGGCTATGCTGCACCAAATAAGAATTAACTGTGACCTAGACACTTGAAAATAAAAATAGTCTTTAGAGTATCACGGGGGCGCATCACCCGTGTTTATCAAGTTTAGTTTAGTTTTTATTAATGTCGCACTAGAAGCAACACGAGAGCTATTGGCGACGGACCTCGTAATTTTGAACCCCGGTCAAGTGACGAGGACGACACCTGAGCTGCCCCTCCCCCCGTGTTTATCAAAGGCAGTAAACTTCATAGGAAAGGAAAACGATCACTAAGGTGCCGCGAGTGAATGATGCCCGTACGTGACTGAAGAAGGAAAGGCCCTGAAGACTTTTTGCTAAAAAAAAAAAAATAAACCATGTGAAATAAACAATCAAAAATTATACTTTCAAAACTAATTTTACGAATGTGTGTTAAGAAACTAATACAGTTCGAGAACAATTCTACATCTAATTTGTTATTTTTCTTTTAAACGTTTTATCACTTCAATCGAATCGGAAAATTGCAACATAAAAACTTTATCGTGTTTCAGTCAACATACCTTTGCTTTCATGAAAGTCAATTTAAGCATAACTGATATGAGCTGCTAACCATTCCCCTTTAAATGCATTTTCCCGAATTGCAACAATACTAAAAAGATTTTAAAGATAAAATTTATTTTCTGAGGGAAAAAATGTATAAACTTTTTTCCGCTCATTTTTACGAGATGTAGCTATTAAGTAAAGAGACTGACGATGTAAAACATTTTATTTTGATTTCGTACACACATATTTACTTATAACCTTCAATATACACCCCTCCTAAATTATTCGAAAAAGTGCTGGAAATCTTCTATCAGCTCCTTCGGGACGCACGCTGCTTTCTCTTTCACACTTAAATCGTTTTCCTTTTAATGCAGATGTCACCTTAGGAAACATATAGCAGTTGCATGGTGTATGATCCAGCGAATAAGGCGGATGGTCTAACACTGGAATGCTGTACTTGGCTAGAAACCTTTTGACAGACAATGTGGAATTGGCTGGAGCATTGTCTTGGTAGAAAAGTTTGCCGAGCGAATTCTTTGCCAGTTCTTACAATCTCAGCAATAGCACGAATACTTAACCAATGATCAGAATGAACCATATTACCTCTTCATTCGATATTGTCATCTGTTTTTTAAACATAGAAGGTAGACTCGAGCGTGAATCATCTTCAACGTCTTCTAGGCCATTTTGAAAACGCTTAAAAACACGTTTATACGATGAATATCAATTGTCATACACTTCTTTCAATAAATTACAAGTTTTAATAATGGTTTTTCCAAGTGTCATGTGAAACTTCACAACATTTCGTTGCTCTATTGTGACACTTGTCATTTTTCCGGTGAAACAAAAAAAAATAATAACTTAAATACGAACGAAGGCTATGGTTAAACATATTTCTTTTTTACAGAAGCGAGAGGCACTGCATTCGAAAGAGAAGGCTTCACGCTAAACAGCTGTTGTTTGGTGCATGCGCACATCTGTAGCAGCGCCAGTCTCGTTATTTAATGATCACACCTCATGTTTAAATAAGTGGCTCATTTCTTTTCGACGACGTTACGGCCACAATATAAGTAAATGCACTCTATAACTTTCAATACTTTTCGAAAGTCAAAAAAAGAAAAAAATTGACAGAAAATTATTTTCGTCATTTGTCATCGGAGATGGTAGTGAACTGTCATTAGCCCCATTGCCAATTGAAAAAATAAATTATTTCAGAAAATTGAGATTTTTTTTTACACTATCCCCATCTCTCTCTCTCTCAACAAAGAAACACATTGAAAACTATACCACCAACACCATTTGAGTAATTGAATTTCTGTATTTATTTTTATGAAACTTATTATCACAGCACATTTCTTTTTTTTTAGATGATAATTCTCTTTCTTGACTAATGGAAAACAACAATTTAGTAATCATTCCAAATTTCGCTCCGCGACATTTTTTTATTCCCTATTATTAGAAATTTTTTTTAAAAACAAGAACATCAGTTGGGAACTTATTTCATTTCTTGGAATAGAATAAATGATGTTACATACCTGTAAACGTACAATGAACCTTCTCCATCTAGGAAGCGATTCACAAAAAAAAAAAAAAAAAAAAAAAAAAATATCTATTTCAGTGTTTTTCGATCCGTAGTTCGAAAAAAATACCTTCACCACTAAATTATTCCTAAAAACTCCTATCCAAAGACAGATTGAAGTTATGGCAGAGGTAAACGAGTGATTTTGGCAGACGATGTTCATGGTGCGTGTTCGAGCCCTGAATCGACATGTAGAAAGTTCGCTGCGCAATAATTCTACTGGGTCTGACATTACTTGGCTTGTATGTGAAGAGTAGGTTACAGGATGTGCCCCCCAAACTATTACTTTTAAGTCATGGGTTCCGTTGTATTAGCTCTAGTCTGGTCTCCTGTTACTTTTTAATTATAGTTTATCTTATTGATTTTGGAATATATATATAAATGCGCAATAAATTTAGTTTATATTCCAATCCCTCATTAATTTTGGATTATATTCCAATAATTTATTACTTTTGGATTCAATTCCATAAGCCTATTTTCAGATTCAGTTGTTCCATGTAGCAGCGACTATGACACGAAGAAGCAATGGTCGACATGAAGCAGTGACAGTGACCAGGATACGACACGGTAAATGTGACGGAAAGATGCGAATATAAAGTCTATGACATTGTGAGTGAGTGAGTGAGTGAATGTAAAGTTTCTTGGCGCAAGAGCAAGATATGGCTATGCTGCGCCAAACAAGATTAAACTGTGATCTAGACGTGAAGTTGAAAAAAAGATAAAAGTGATTGATAAAAAGGGGGGTCGAAAATTGAGAAGGATCGCTAGGGTATCCCGGGAGTGCGTCACCCGTGTTTATCAAAGACAGTAAACCCCATGAGGAAGAAAAAGATCACTTAGGTGCCTCGGGGTTATGATACCCGTATTTACCTGAAGAAGGCAAGTCCCTGAGGTCCCCTGATATAATCCTCAGGAGCAGGGTGCCCGGCTATACCCCCAGACGCTGGGTACCCATTTTAGTCGCCTCTTACGACATGCATGGTCTATGACATTGTGGCACCATTTTACTATAAAAATGACATACATTTAAGCTATAAAATATTCGTAATTTAAAGAAATAAAAGGATAAGTATTGAAAGAAATTTACATTATTCTCGTCCATCCACCCTTTTTCATGAAAATGTACGAAAATGTCAGGCAGGAATTTTATTTTAAGAGTAGTTTTCTCCTTGAAAATGGCCATGATTAAACTTTGATTTATCTGCCATGCATATTAACACTACTGTAAACCTGGTCTTTTCATGCCCTGTGCTTCAGACGAACACTTTTTGTTTCCACAGTTTAATAATGTATCATGTCGAAGTGCATTGGTGTTCCATCCATATTTTTAATTTTAGATGCATTTTTGCCCCATACCAATGACAAACTCGAGACTTCATTGTCAAAATCTTCAGGTAATTTCAGATTTTTTTCTGTTCATGAAACGATTTCACCAACCTACTGTTTTAAATTTACCTAGTTCTGCATTACTCTGTACCCACTTCAATGCGTCAGCCCTAATCATATTTCTTATACAACATTAAATTCGGTCTCAGTTGAATGCTAAATCTGGTTAACAAGCTCACAGAACTTTTTCTAATACAGCATCTTCATTTTTCCACCAATCTCTTATCTTCTGTTACATCGAGAGCCCTCTATGAAGCACAATTGTTCGATTCTTTAGCTAGTTTTAAGACTTTCAACTTGCTTCCTATTTCCTTCGTTAGTTCCACGATTAGGTCCACAATTTACAAATTTTACACTGTAATATATACTCTTATAGTATAGATTCTTTGAACATAAAAGGCAACCTACAACGAAACTTGTTAGCGGTTCGTACAAGTGAATCCGTGATTCAACACGAGGTTCTATAGGCAGTGCTACCAAATGCAAGAAAATAAAATTTGTTCCAAATGATGATCGCTGATCTAAATTAAATTCAAAGGCCGGTGATAGTTTGGACATCGCCTTATAGGACAGATATATGTTTAAAAAACTTAGACGAAAATTCATACCTCGTCTTATCTGCGGGAGTGAAATAACGTCCATCACTAGTGGGTTAACACCAAGATGTCGACCTCGTTATCTGATTGAATAATTATTTAAAACGAAATTAAAAGCAACACGACGACAAAAGACGATGGACCTTGGAATTTCGAATTTTGGTAGAGTGACGAGGACAACGTCTGAGTTGCCACCACTTATTCCAACTTTACACACTACGTCAACAAAGGACTTGAAGTCCAGACAGATTTAACAAGTTCAGCCCCCCCCCCCCCGGGGGGGGGGGGGGGCCTGGAAACAGGGCTCGAGACCACGGCTCAACGTCGGCCGCGATTCGCGACCATGCCATTAGGCTACCGCGGGCACTTCGTCATCTGACAGTGGTTCAAAATGCCAAGGCGTATTAGTTGCGTTTAAAAGATCATTGAATCAGACAAAAATATGTCGCCAAAAAACATTCAATACCCAAAATACTAGCAAAAAAATACAGCAAGCAGTTGAACAATCCAGCAATTAATTGATATGGTAATGACAACCGAGTTTTGGTGTGAAATAATGTCTAACTTTCTAACTATAGGAATAGTTGCCATCCTACTATAAACTACGTAATTAGTAATATAGAAAGAATTTACTTTAGAATAGTAGAAGATTTGTGTAGTTACGTATTGCCGCAAGATTGTACTTATTTTTTTTCCTTGTATACATTATTCTCAGAATACCAAGGACAAAACAAAAATTAGGTTATTTCGAATATAGTTTCAGAAATTTATTTCCCCTTTAAAAAAAAGCGTCCGCGGTAAAATACATCTCATTAGTCTCTGTCAAAAGAAAGATAGAATTTTTTTAAATCAAAAAAGCCTCAACTAAAATGGCCGATTCTTAGATTAAATTTAAGGCCGCCCCTCCTCAAGTTATAAAATATATCAACAGCAGTTGGTTGTCAATCAATAAGCGATTCTATCACATACGAGAGCGGTTCAAAAAGTACTCGGGCTAGGAATAAGAATTGGAACATGAGAAATAGTAACATACTGTAGTGTTCTCCACTGATTGCTTTTCCTAAAAAATACATGAGTAGGATGTCACGCATCCCAAAAAATTGTCGTCATCCCTATTCTGGCCATCTTCGCCTTCTTCGAAGCAGCTTCCCGAAAGCAACACATTATTTCGAAATTGTTGCTTCGATTTCGGTGAGTGTTTGTGAAGATCATTGGCGCAAGAGCCAAACGTGGCTATGCCACGCCAAATAAGATTACTTGAGGTCTAGACGTGAAAAAGGACAAATTGGTTGACAAGAAAGAGAGTCGAAAATAGAGATGGATCGCTAGAGTAAACCAGGGGTGCGTCACAAGTGTTTACCATAGACAAGTAAACCCCATATGAAAGAAAAAGATCACTCGGGTGCCTCGGTTCGGTTTCAGTGAATAATGACGAATCCAGATCTCATTGACGGTTAAACTCGACGCCTAACGACGATGAGAGCTCGAAGAAGCATAAAATCAAAACTGACCTATGAATCAATGTCAAATTGGTTTTGGAACAGTTTAAAAGATGGTAACTTACAATAGTAACACCATCTTGCCTCCGCGACGCTATTTGTCGTCAAAAACTTGGTTTTCTGAGCCACCCAGGTTTAATATAATATGAAGATATAATAAAGTGAAGTAAAAAAACTTTTGGCTGGAAAATAAAACCTCAACTCCTAGTAAAAGCTACTTCTTTTGGATATATGTTCGAGCTCGCACATAAATATTTCGTAAAATGCAATCCTACTATAATGCGAAACGCAACTTTCATGCAATACCGATGTTTACTGTGTGTACATATACAGAAAAGAAAGTACATACATACATTATATATATATATATAAGACAAAAAATGTTCCTGAAACAGACTCCTTCCCCCCAGATAAAACATCAATGATTGTTACAAACTGTCACCAAATGGCCTTTTAGGGGTCTGTGCAGCGAATGCTAATATTCTACACAGAAAAGTATGAAAAAAACCTCAAAAAAAAAAAAATCCTTTAAATCACTTCAGATTTGTAAAGCGGTTGGTTATCCAATTGAGAGAAGATTTTCTAAAGAGAAGGAAACCACAGGAAAAAAAACACTTTGCGTTGTTGAATTGTTACAATAGCAAATCGTTGGAGGACAAAAAACGTCACGCACAGCTCCCTAAAGCCCACAAGAGCGAACGAGTTCATCAAAAGAGAGAGGCTCAAATGGCGGAAGTGACAATAATAATGTTCCGCTATATTTATATATTTGGCATGTAATGTAAAACCAGAAATTGCGAAGAAGCAATGAACGAATGCGGACGCATTCGATAATGTATGAGCGACAATATAAAAACTAACTGTAACTGTTAATTAGTGTACCTCAATATAGATTTTATAACCAATTCATAAGTCGTCCATTAATATGTACTCGTCGTGCGACTGTAAAATCGAACAACAGGAATTATAGCCTTTGTTGTTCTACATCCCACACAAACCAATGAGTGAAGTAATGAGTGTACGACACGGTAAATGTGACGGAGAGATGCGAATATAAAGTCTATGACATTGTGAGTGAGTGAGTGAGTGAGTGAATGTAAAGTTTATTGGTGCAAGAGCCAGATATGGCTATGCTGCGCCAAACAAGATTAAACTGTGGTCTAGACGTGAAGTTGAAAAAAAGATAAGTTATTGACAAGAAGGAGGGTCGAAAATAGAGAAGGATCGCTAGGGTACACACAAACCAATCAATCAAAATCGAACAACAGGCAACACTTGGTAGTGATTGATGCCCTTTTAGTGGATCATAATTGCAAAAAGAATGACATGTCGAGAAAGATGCACTCGATAAAGTGGCGTCCCCGGATAGGCGGCCTTAATGGAGTTGGAGACATTGAAGTAATAAGATTTTACATCCCATTTATATATGTAGAAACTTATGAAGATTTTGAATATTTATAAATGAACTAAGACAGCTAGATCATGATTATTTATATAATAAATGCGATATCAAGGAATACGAAATTATGTTTCTTTTGAAGAATACTTTGAAGTTTCAGTTGAAGAATAAAGGAAAAAGCCCTTAGAATAGAATCCGAGGCTCGAAAGAGAATAGATCGTTTGAATTGCAAACTACATGAAAATAGCGAAATTTCCCCCGATTTTAGGCAACCTTTAAAAGTTAATAAGAAAATGATAAAATTAAGCTTCGAGTAAAAGTGTAACTATTCTCCTTCAACCAAGATAAGACTGTTACAGTTTCCCCGCGATTATGAGTTAGTACAGCAACGATGCCCCACGAGTCAACATTCCCTCGCTGTTGGAATCATTATGCGATTATGAGTCAAAAGAACCGCAAAATGTCCCTCCGTTTCACGTGCGAAAGAGAGAAGTCTTCGAAAGAAGAAACGAAAATAATTTAACCCCTAGTTAACATCCATCCCTGTATATTCATGAAATTTCGACAGCTAAATAGTGACAGAAAATCAGCCACCTATGTCGGAAAGAATATATATAATAAGTATCGAATTTTGATCCACATTTTTTGGAAGATAATTCAATGACGAATGAAATTGCAAAATTCATAGAAGATGATCATAGATAGGAAGCAAGAAAATGTTTATGTGGATTGTTTTATTTCGATTAAAAAAGTCTTTTAATTTACAAGATTTTGATTCTGGTAAACCAGAATGAAGGATTGAAGAGGAATACTCGATTGATTGATTTTATTAACGTTGCACTAGAAGTAACATGAGAGTTATGGCCTCAACACTTGTAAAGGAATATTTAGACAATGAAGAGCAGGAGGCTTTTAAGAACAAGTATGGGAAAGAAAAAGCAAAACGGTTGGAGTCTATAACTCGAGAAAGAAGCATCAAGTCAAAGAAAGCTTGAAAAAGAGGGAGAAATTGATAAAAGAAAAGAAGGAAATGAAAAACAGCTAAATTCTGAAAGGAACAAAATATCATTATTGCAGGAAAAGATGAAACATTGTTCATTCTATATAATTCATTACAGAGTAAGCTGATGGAAGTGTCAAGCTTATCAAATCAAGCAGAGGAGCTAAAACAAACAGATTTAAGAAGACTTCAAGAATTAATAGAACAGGATGAACAGAGAAAATTGAAAGAAGCTCAAAAGTAGAAGGGAAGAATGAGAGGTTTAAAGAAAAGATTCCAACAGGAATATTTAAAAGCACTAATCCATAAAATGAAGGTTCTGTATTTACTAAATGCAACAATCTGTACAGAATTCATTGGGAGTTAGGAACGGCAATTGAAGTTCCTCCAGAAAAAAACAAATTTTCCCAACCTGATCGAGTAAAAACTATGAACATTGAACTTTTTAGAAAAGAAATCATCATGTGAAAGTTTGCTACCTGCACAGAGCAAGCAGTTCTATTAAACAAGATATGGGAGAGAAGGAAGGATTTAAATTTTTGTTTATTCTTTTTTTAGATTGATGCCTTCTGTAATTTTTAAGTAAAACACAGAATGCACCTGATTAGACCACACCTTAGGAGACTCCAATTTTGGAGAGCTTACTATAATAAGCTCAGGAGGGAGGATATCGCATACAGCTCCCAAAAGCCTACAAAATAGAATAAGTGCACCAACAGAGCGAGGACCACATCCAAGTGGAGGCTATGGCAATAATAATGTTCTGTTACTTTTTTTTACATGTGATTTAAAGCTAGGACTCTAGAAGAAGCACTCAAGGATTACAGACATATTCCATAAGTTACAAATGAGTGAAAGAATTATGGAGCTTTAATGATACAAGAACCACATAAATCCTTGCTGTGTCTAACAAAGTGTAACTGTGATTTAGCCATTTGAAAAAGAGGAAAGTTAGAACTTGTTGACAAGGAGGGTCAAAAATAGAGCAGGATTGCAGTGGTATCCTGGGGTTGTGTTTACTACAAACAGTAAACCCCATGGGAAAGAAAGATTACTAGCATGCTTAGGGGTCATGATGTGCATACGTATCTAAAGAAGGTAAGCCCTTAGGACGATTATGTAGCAAAGATTACATAAGAATGTAAAAATAATGCAAAGAAACTATTTGAATATATAACTTTATCAACAAATACCTCAACAAACTCATCAAAAACCAAATTCAAATGATTTTAGTCTCAATTTAAGTCTATCATGAGATGGTAATAAAAAACTGCAGGCACAATGGTATTGTTGTCCGTTTTTAATGAATTACACAAACAAAAAGAAATAATGCCACGAAGATTTACTCTAGACACAAGCCAGTACTGTAATTCATGTTTCACTCCAATAAGTTGCTACTTTAAGAGACTTTGCTTTACCAAATAGTGCTGAACAAAAATGAAATTTTATTTCAATGATAATCATTTTCACACTTAATTTTGTGTACTTATATAATCAAATTTATCACAAATTTGTTTATGTTTATATTATTGAGTTGAAATAAAATAAACATTCTACTTTTTCAATTAATATACATTAAATTTCCATCATTTTAATTTTCAACTACATGGAATTATTTTCTAGTTACCAAACAAACTAAATTGTTGGTGGTACGTATGAATGAAACATTCAACTACGAGCTATTGGTGGTATGCACCAACATGAAGGTGTTAAAACAATTCTTTGGAATCAAATTTAGACCACACAATATTCATTTAGAAATTATATAGATAAACAGTGGACTATTATAAACATTGTCATTTTGAATTGGGTCCATGCCCTATTAAGTTTCCATATTGTGTCATTTGAAGACTGTGACAACTTCATCATAAATAAAACACCAGTCTATTATGCAACCATTTAGGGAGTAATAATACTTAAATCTAGAACTCTCCCATGACTTTGCTACTCATTTAATAATAGATATATAATTCATGTTACAAAAATCAGGAAAAATTAAATCATGATTCAATAACATTTTTCTCTTTCTACAAAAATGTCCTCATTGTGTTTAAATGAATGGATAAATGGTAGATTCTGCAAGAAATAACATTAAAATCTCTGATAGATATTTTGATTCTGTTAAAAATTAGAAAATTTTTTAAACCTCTATAACATTTTAGCAATATTATGCAGGCAATATAATATTACATTACAGGAAAAAATTAACATTGGTTCTCAATGTTCTGAATCTGTATATAATATATGCATTATCTTGAAAATTTAAAATGCATGTATGTGCCTAAGAAAAAGATAAAGATTTTCATGCATGCACGTAAATAAGAGAAACTTTAAGTGTAATAGAGAAATAAATATTATACTTGTGAAAGGAGAGATTGTAAGTGCCCTTGGGAGGGAGGAGATGTGTCTCAAACTTCTTATGAATATATATGTCTATATTCAAGTATTTAAATAAAAGTATTTTCAGTCAAAAAATTTAATATGTTTCAAAGGTTTTTCTTGACTATACGTGAAACAAAGTAAGTCATTAAACCAAGTTTAAATAATACATTTTATAATTTCTCAGAAGGATTCTGATTACTTCTGTTGATTGGAATCAGAGGTTCTGATTTTAAAAAATTACTTATTATGTGAATATTAAATTCATTAAATAATGGCAGATTTTCAAAAAAAATTTTTTAACTACAGTTATTTTTAAACTTTTACATTATAATTATTAAGTATAACGTTCATGGCAGCTTGCTTTTTAGAAGTTTGGAAAGACTGAAAATTCAAAAGAGAAACTTAATTTTAAAAACTTAATAATTATAATGTAAAAAAAAAAAAAATAACATTAATTTTTTTTTAATTCTTATGGTTTTGGAAAATCAGTAAGATTCTTTGTGAACATTTAGTACAATATGTCCTAGTTACTTATTTAATATTTTTATATTTATAACTCGGAAAAGTGACAATCATTGTTAAAAAAAAACTGTTGAGAGTTACTTGTAATATATGCAGTAATAATATTAGAATAAAATTATACAGGAATACATGACAAAAGCACAAGAATATCAGCCAAGTCTAAACAGCATAATCATATAAACACCATAAAACATTCCTTCTCGTGCTATTTGGAAAATGTCACTTTAAAAACAAGAAGAAGAAAAGTATTTTTCTCAGTGAGCATTATGTAATGTCATAATACACCAAGTTTGTAAAAAAAACTACTTTACTTATAATGATCTAAAGTCAAACATTGTACTTTAACACTCCTAAAACTCATGAAAATTATTTTTGTTAGGACTCTTACTGGCAGAAGTAACAATATAAAAATTTGGAGAAGATAGAGAATACAAGAAAAAATTCTGATTTATTTTCCAATTATGAAAATAAAAACATTAGTAAAACATGACAATTTAAGTAGATACTTTTCAACTGTTCTCTTTTAAAAAGAATCACAACAATTCATTGTCTCAATTAGTTTCATGTACAGGTACTTTCAGTGTTAAATATACAAAAACAAAATTTGGATTTGTATCTTTAGCATCACTCTAGAGATGCCCAACAAACTACTAGTGATAAATACCAACACTTAAAGTCACAATCAACTACCAAAGACGAACACCTGTATTTTCACTTCTACTTAATGTCAAGCAAGATCACTAAATTTACTACATAACCTCCATTATTCTACATGTTGTTCTTAGGCACACAAAAAAATAGTCCAGTTCACAGCTTACATGTTATTAAATATAATTTTATCCATCAGGCAAAACAATTCTTCAAGCTACTTTAACTTGCTAAATTTATAAATTAATTTATCATGTTTAATTTTTTTTATATATACAGCACAAGCAAAGGAATACCCAAATCCTTTTGCAATTGCTCAAAACATAAATAAATAGATCATCAGAATACAAAAATAAGAAATGAGTAACTTATAACTGTACATGTATAATAAAATATGTTATGAAAAGAATATATAAACAAAGATAATTATTTAAATTTTTATTCATGAATTCTATTGAAATAATATCACTTGAATAAAAATATATAATTTCTGATACAGATTAAAACAGACTGAATCTGAAAAGTTTTTGTGTTAATCATCTTGTTAAGTTTATATAGATCGTTGTACAAATTGGTCTATGAATAAGCGAAAAAGTAGCAGTCAACAGATATTTGACATACATGCAAATTAGTCAACACACTCAAAGGAAAAAAAAATTATTATATTTAACACCTACAATTAAAATGAAAGCACTTTAAGACAATTAATTAAAAAACAATTGCAAGCCACTTATTTTTGTAAGACTTTAAATATTTTCTATAAAAAATTTTAACAGATAATTCATGCAATTACACAGAAAGAAAAAAATAATTTAGGAGAAAAAAAATTCTTTGTATTTATGCAAACAAATTGAAATTTCTCTATTTTTTTGAAAATATGTGTTAAGTATTTAATGTGGATGTAAAGGTAGAATTATACCATCCTTCAAACAGTTTAATTCACTCAAAGAAAAAAAATGGACACAAAAATTCATTATCATGTTCTATCAAATATAAGAGAAAAAATTACTTTAAGGCATTCATTTGTCACAATGCTAAGTGAACATAGACATTAAGGAAGGAATGCATTACAGTTCAGAGTCCATATTGCTCTTCTGCACACGCACACACAAACACACTCTATTGAAATTAGTATAAAATGTCATAATGTCCTGGGCGATACAGCAGGTGGATTCTAGGAGTCTTGTCCTCTGGAAAGTCATGGTTGTTCACGTGACCCCCTTCTCCCCTATCCATATACTGAACTCGAACTCCAACCCCCAATGCAAGAGTCAAGGCAATGACATGGATGTGGTCACTTTCTTTGTACATGGGTTCCACTTCCTAGGGGGAAATATCTTTTATAATAAAAACAAAGCTTAGATCACAACACAGAAGAATCTTTACAACTAGCTACTAAACAGAAGGGAATTAATTCTAATTGTTTTCTTTTAGAATCCCATATTTTTATTCTTTACATATAACTTTCAAAGATGTAATGTACAACTGTTTATTTTTATAAGTGTAAGGGAAATATAGAGAGCATTTACATCTAGTTTTTCAGTTTATTTCTTTTCATTGTATGGCAGTAAAAAAGTTGTTGGTACGTAAAGAGCATCTGAGTATGCAATACTATAGACAAAATATTAATTCAAAATTAATTCTTAAATGATATTTCTCTCATGCAGTTGGGTCCCTGATATTTTTAAAAATATGTCTTAGGAGTAACTTAATTATGTTAATAAAATTTTACTAAATCATCATTCACCTAAGGATTTCAGTATCTGTTAAACCATGAAAATAATTTTATTATTGCTCCATGATGGGCACTTAAGAGAGTTCCACAGTATTTATATTTCATGTGGTTATCAACTCTCTAAAAACTATCAAAGCTCCCTATCCTCCTTTTATGTCTATCTTCCAAACCAGGGGCAACTTTACATATCTTCTCTTCCCTCAACAGTCTTAAATCTTACAATTTTTTTAATTTTCTATCTCTGCTCAGAATATGAACAATATTAAATCCATAATATGTATTGTGGGAGAAGGGGACATTTTGCGAATTTTAACTATTATGTGTTCTCCTTGAACAATGAATTTCATAATAGATCCAAATGTATTATAGTGCAAGCATTTAATTCAAATTCATTTAAGACCATCAAATGGTTAATTACTAACTTATGTATAAGAAAAATACAAATAATAAATAAAAACAATTCACAGTCTTTTTGTTACAGTTCACAATTATGTACTGAATATCCCATGCACCACTTAGGTACATATCAACATAATATAATTATACTTCATTACATAAGATTTCGTTTAGAATGTTGTATTTGCTGGGCACAAGACATTGATACATGTTTCAAATACTATGTATCAAATAAAATTTCAGTTTTTTTTTTTTTGCAGTTTTAGCTTATATTATTTGTGAAAAGCAGTTATTGTCCCCATTATAAAATGGAGGATGAAACCAATAAAGAATTCTTGATAAGTGAATCAGGATATTATAATAAACTAGGAGATGAATTGTTGGATTATCTTCAGTTTCATCTTTGGATGATTCTCCTTTTAAGAAAGAAAATTTAAAAGCTGTAACTTTTTTGAAGTAAATTCGGATATACCAACAACTACTCCATCAAGATTTCCTATCACATATACATCTGTTGTGAATTTGAAGATTAGATTATTTATTTTGCAATATATTTAAAAATTTAACACATACCAGAAAAAGAAAGAAAAAAAGATGGATCCTCTTTCATGTAAAAAAAAAACTGGTCTGGTGACTAATTTGCCATAATAAAAAATGCAAAATATACAGTTTCATCATCCAATATTCCAGAATAAAAGCAAAGAATAAATCAAATCATAAAATTTCAAAATTACACAACTTTTTATTTTTTTTCAAAATTCAATACAAGAAATAATAAATTGCTAAAGAAACTTCTCACAATTAAGATTTCGAAAGAACAAATTCTTTTCAGAATAACTTTTTGGCTACTAAGAATATTTTAAAGTATAATTTAAAATAAATAATATTTTATATGACAAAATAAAGTCTTATAAAAATATAATTTTCAGAACAAAAAAAAAATAATTTAAGCTCATTAAGTTTTAAAACTCTAAACAATTAACAAAATTCAGGATACTTTAAAATTTACTATAATTATAAAATAACCATTAAATATGATAGCATTTTTTCAACAACTCCTTAATAAATTGTTTCATTCTTTAATCAAAAGTTATATAACAAATTATTACATACACTATTTTTTTTTATATATAATCAGCTAACTAAAAATTGTTTTTGTTAATTTAATCCTACACCACATAATTTAAAAAAAAATATGAAAAATGTATTAAATAATATGAAGGAAAGAATACATTAAATAAAATTAGAACAATTATGCATTTATTTAAATGCATAATTGTTCCAATTTTCATGTTTCTAAAGCTACACATTTTTCCTTGACATTAACATCCGAGATACATTACTATAAACATTTTCAATCATTTAAATGCACAAAATTTGTATTGGTACTTTAGAATGAAAAAGAAAGATTTAACTTACTTGATGACAAAATTCTTTAACTGTTCGTTCTCCTTCAATGAAATTGCTAAAAAATGCTTCTTCTTTTTGTAGATAACCTGAAGTTATCAACCTGATTATGGGATGAAGAGAGGAATTATATTTAAGTTGCTGTACAAAAATAAAAAATTTCAATTTAAGTTTTAAAAAAATAACATCCTCAAAACAAAAAAAAATTGTTTTCATTCAAATTCCTGTTTTTATAAAAATTAAGATAAATAAAAAATACCTGTATATTTAATAAAGTAAACAAGAATTATAATTTTCGACAATAACAATGGGAAAATTGTCACTCCCTTACAGTCAAATATTGATATATCATGTGTACAGAAATGTCTAACAAGTTCATATATACATAAGTTACCTGTCATAAGAATTTTTTGAACTGAAATGATCAATGAATATTGAGAAAAAAATGTATATCAAACAATATGTCACACAACATATCCAACACAATTTTTTTTAAAAAAAAATCCCACTATTGGTAATACAATTAAAATGCTATTTGTTTTGCCTGTACATCACACAAGAGCTAGGGTTCTTAATCTAGAGTCCATAGAACCTCTTGATATATTTTAACATATCTTTCAAAGGCAATATGTAAACGTATAATCACATTACATGCCAATGCTTTTTTAAGAAACGTAATCTCAGTATCACATTTATTTCATTATTTCTCTTAAAATGTTTCCATCATACATATATAAATAATGTGGCATGCAATGAGTTATTGCCAAATATGTAACATAAAACTCATCAAAACAATTTGGCATGGTTTTAGTTTGGCTTTATTAACGTTGCACTAGAAGCAACATGAAGGTTATTGGCGACATACCTCCTAATTTTGAACCTCGGTCAAGTGACACGGACGACACCCGAGCTGGCGCCCCCCTCCAAACTTCCACACGAACAGAAAGACTTTGAACCCAGCCAGATTTGGCACACATCAGTCCTGGCTACACAACAGATCTTTCATGGCAGCAAGGATTCGAACCTGCAACTTAACAAAAACTGCCGGCCAGAGTCCGAAACCATGACTACCAGGCTACTGTGGCTACAATTTGGCATAACTACCCAAAAATTGTGCATGCACATAAATTACAACTAAGTGGAATAATCAACATTGTACACATATTTATTATTGTGCATTTGAGTTCATATGTAAACATAGTTGTGTAAATAAATAGAATACATTTATTTAGCCACTATTTTGTGTTGCTTTTATTTTGTAGCCCAGTGATAATTGCATTTTTCAGTTATTTAGTATATCTTTTCAAAACTACAATGGGTGTTGAGGTTTTTGAAATACTGTTTTTTTTTTTTTTAATAAAAAACTTTTATTGGGAATAAACGCTTCATTTTCTCAGATCTGATGGAATTTTTACAAAACTTGGAAGCACATCTGGTTTTAATTTCATGGAAGTTGATCCATGGATTTGCGATCTTTTTCTTTGCAACATACACTGTATTGAAAATGTTAATTAAAGTAAAAATGAACTTGTTGATCTCAGGACAAAAGACTTAATCACAATTCAGCAATCTCATCAAATATAAACAGCCTTCACATTGACATATGTATTATAAACAAAAATTAGTTATCTTGATCACTTTTTTTTTAACCACCCAAGGGGCTATTGCTTTAGTTGGATCTCTTTTGGGTTAATAGATCACTTTTTAATTTTTTATAGTTTGTTTCAATTTTAATTACATTTTTAGCTTAAATAAAGTCAATTTAATAGTTTATCATTTGTTTTAATTTTAATTACATTTAGCTTAAATATATTCAATTTAATAATTTATCATTTCCTTTAATTTTAATATCAGAAAAATTTACTAAATTACATTTCTCGATATTTCATCTTTTACTTTAATTCTTATAATTAATTGAGTAATTTAATAATATTTTATAATAATTATTAAATTACTCAATTAATGTTCTTGCAATAATTAATTGCAAGAACAATAATTAATTGTTCGCTAAATCTGTTCTTTGCAAAACTTTGCATAGAACTTTTTTTTATGTAATTTATTTCATTTGCATTAATAAAAGTTCTCTTGTTATTTTAATTTGTGTATTTCAAAATATTATTCTGAGAAGGGGCCTGTTGCTTTCATACTTCACTGTCAAAAGAATCTTCAGAACAAAAAATGTTAAGAAACTGTATTACAGCAACACAAACTATTTGCAACAAACTACATAATTGTGAATCATTGGCAAATGAAGACAACACTTAAGCTGATACCATACTGATTCAACCAATGACCTGACTCAAACTCTGGAAGAAACAAAAATTTACAGTTCTTTAACAGCAATATATCTTATACTTTACTAGTTACAATTTATATTTAAAAATCTTTAGTAACTTATAAGTTTACAAAATTTTAATAGCCAAAAATATTTTCCCCCATAGCCAGTAATAAAAAAGTAATAAGTACACATATTTAAATTAATGAAGTACAACCTAAGTATAAAATGCATTTGATTACAAATCACTTTTACTTCTAATATAGAGATTTACATACCGCTACTAAACTATAAATCCAATTTTAGAATATGCCTTAACTGCAAAATAAGTGTACTATATTATATAGGTGGGAGGAAGGGATGTTTTTGTGAGTTAAGAGTTCTTAACAAATTGCAAACAAATCATAACACAAACAAGTAAATAAAAATACTTAGTAAACTACATTCAGTACCTCATATATACAACTATATAATCAGAACTTCCTTGGTCATTAAAAATTGAAAGTAAGTCTTCCACAGTCATTTGTTGTTCTATTTTCCCAAGAACATCCATAAACTTTAAAAAAAAAATCAAAAAATTACAATTCAAAACATAAAAAGTTAAAATAAAATCACAACCATAAATATAGAAAGCTCAAGATACCTATTTGAATCACTATTATTTTTAAATTAACTGAGAAAAAATTGCCTAAAAACTAAGTGAAATTTCCAAATTTGTTTATTCACAGTAAAATAAATTTACAAAAACCTGAAATGTATATACACAATAAGAAGTACACTACAATTTAATTTTAAGCATCTAACAAAATTCATATGGATTACCATGAATCATGCAAAAGATGCCGATACCATGAGTGAAAAACCTGCCGACTAAAAGTCACATGCAATAACTTTTAGATTATTAAATACAGCCTTTATGATAAATTTAAACTTTAAAGAAAAAATATAAAAAATATTTTCCATTTGTTCACAAATTAATGTTTACAATGAGTCAACTTCAAATCATAAATATTCATTTTCATGCTCAATGGCCTTCACACATTATACAAGATGTAACTATTAAATAACGAGATTGACACTGTAAAATATTTTATTTCGATTTCATTCATATATATTTATTATCACGTTCAATATACATCTCTCCATGCTAATTTTCCATTGTTCGAAACAGTGCTGAAGGTCTTCTGTCGACTCCTTCAGGAAGTGTGCCCACTTTCTCTTTCACAGCTTCAAATCTTGTTCATTTTTAATGCACATTTCGCCTTAAGAAACAGAAGTTGCATGGCACAAGATCTAGCGAAAACAGGGATGGTCTAACACTGGAATGATGTACTTGGCCAAGAAATCTCAAGACAATGCAGAATGACTTATCCTTCTTCAATTCAGGTCATTTTTTTCCCTTATTATATTTGCCGGTGATTTTTACTGAGTTGTGGGTTTCAAGACTTGATCCCACTAAAGATCCACTGTGTAGCCAAGACTGATACATGTTAAATCTGTAAAGGCCCAAAGTGCTCCAGTTGGCATGGTGTAGAGTTAGGAGCAACTCTGATGTTGTCCTCATCACTTCACCGAGGTTCAAAATTACTAGACCCATTGCCAATAGCCCTTGTGTTGTTTCTAGTGGGATGATGATAAAACCAATCCAATCCTTATTCTTTTGCAGAGTTCAGCAAGAACGTGAAGGTAGTAATGTTGATTAATAGTTTGACCATCAGGAACCCAGAGAAGGTACACAATTCCATGAAAATAAAAAAGACAATCATCATCATTTTGAATTTTGATTTGCTCATTTGAGCTTTTTTGGCTCTCTATAAAGATGAGCTCTATCAGTGCATGGACTGGCGCTTCATTTCAGGATTTGAAGTAAAAAAACCACGATTCGTCACAAGTTATTATCATTTCCATCAAGTTTGGGTCATTTTCAATGACATTCAAAGTGTCAATACAAACATTTTTGTCAGCTTCTTGTTGTTCAAACATGAGAATTTTAGGAACTATTTTCATACATACTTTTGGCATGTTGAAATTGTAATGTAAAATTTGCCATACAGATTCTTTGTCAATTCCTACAGACTCATCAATCACACAAATACTTAACAGACTGTCAGATTGAACCAGATAAACTTTTTTCTTCTCATTTTTACGAAATGTGGCTATTAAAGAGACTGATGCTGTAAAACATTTCATTTTGATTTCATACATACATATTCACTCATCACCTTTAATGTACACTCCTTCTCTATCACTAAAACACTCCAAGCGAATCTTCCAATATTCGAAACAATGCTACAAGTCTTCTATCAGCTCCTCACGGACATGAGCTGCTTTCTCTTTCACACTCAAATCATGTTTCTTTTAATGCAGATTTCACTTTAGGAAACAAATAGAAGTTGCATGACCCTAGATCCGGCAAATAAGGCAGATAGTCTAACACTGGGATGCAGTACTTGACTAGAAACCTTTTGACAGACAATATGGAATGAGCTGGAGCATTGTCTTGGTGGAAAAGTTTGTTTTCCACCAAGACAATGCTCCAAGATTCTTTGGCAATTCTTACAATCTCAGCAATTGCATGAATACTTAACCGATGGTCAGATTGAACCAGATTACCGATTTTTTTAATATTGTAGTCTATTTTTGACGTGGAAGGGTGACCCGAGCCTGAATCATCTTCAACGTCTTCTGGACTATTTTGAAAACACTTAAACCACTCAAAAACACATGTATACGATAACATTCATTGCCATAAACTTCTTTCAATAAATTATAAGTTTCAGTGGGTTTTTTCTATGTGAAATTTCAAAACAATTCATTACTCTATTGTTACACATATCATTTTTCCCACAAAACAAAAAATAACTCTAATGCAAACGAAGTCTACAACTATACAGATTTATTTACAGAAGCCAGAGGCACTGCATTTGAAAGAAAAAGCTTCATATTAAATAGTTGCTGGTGTCTGGCATGAGTACTTCTGTAGCAGAGTCAATCTTGTTATTTAATATCTCCACCTCATAGATACAATGAAAATCTCTAGTAAAATTGCAATATTCAGTGATGCTTTGGAAACTGAACAACCCAGAACTTTGAATAAAAATTTAGTATCATATGTCATTAAATAATCATGATATCTAAACTGCAGAGCTTAGTGAACATTGTTACCTTTATCTTCCTACAAAAGATTTGATTTTTATACTAGAGTTGAATAGAAGGTTATATGTGATTATGGCTAGATTAGAGATGGGGAACCTTTTCAAGCTGCAAAGTAATTTTGTTTACAATCTAATAAGACCACCAAAATATATACAGAATTTAATAAATTGATTAGATAACATAAAAATTACAATTTTAAGTATTTAAATACATATATTTTTTTTTTAAAAAAAATCTGACAAACAAGAAAGTCTATTTTGAAATTTCTTTGCTTTAAATCAGCCTAAAACATAAGTCTTAGTCACTCAAACATTTTAGGGAGCATTTAACAAGCAACTAAATTATTAAATGAGTACAGAAGATATTAAAGTATAGCTTGCTTTGGATAACAACAAAACAAATAACAATTTCACACAAGATTTTAATTGTAATAGCTAATTAGGAAATATTTTGCTGATAATTGACAATGGATACAAAGGTAATGTTAGAAGGGATTTCTAATGCAAAATTCAAAACTTTGTTGAAGATCCCATTCCAATCTTACATTTCATCAAATACATTTTTTATAAACATAAAATGGATATGATTACCTTTTAGTTGTTTTTTTTTTTGTATAAATATAAATCTTAAAATCTATATAAAGTAAAATTTGCCACTTTATACAAGTGAAAAAAACATAAAATAGTACGATATTAAATAATAATTTCAATAATAGCTTACTGTGTCATGGAAATCTTCTATTGTAAATTGTGAGAAACCTAAAGATACTAAGTCATCTTTAGTTTTAGAAGCAATTTCTTTAAACCTAGGAAATATAAAAATGAATATATAATATATCATTTATTACATGTATAATTAATTATCTTTTGTTTCCACTTAACCTTTTAAAAATATGCAAAAGTCAAATAACTCTGTAAATATAACCAAGGTAGTGTTAATGATTGGATATAATTTTATGTAAATCAGAGGAAATTGAAGAAAAACACATCTCTTGAAAATTTTAATTAGTTTTTTCAAATACAACTTTCAAATTTATATAATTTAACGGTATTTGTGTGTATCCAAATGACTACATTTGCCAAACTAAATATGTTGCCAAATGATATGATGTTCTGACTATAACACATAGCAGGAAATTAAAATTGACTTAATCAAAAATATTTGACATCAAACGTGTGGTTTCATGTAACGTTAATTAAAAATTTTAATATATATATAACTAAAATAAAGGTACACAAATTATATCAGCTTTTATTATTAACATTGTCATAACCACTTAGATTAATTAAATTGACAAATCATGTGGCTTCAAATTCACAGTGAAGGACTCAATCATTATCTTGTATGGAATTAAGAAATTTTTACTACTCAAATAACAGGTATAAATTTGACCAAAATTGTAGCACCTTTCGAGTCAACGAGAATTGATGCAAATACTGATTTACAGTATTTAGAAATTATGTATTTTGCATCAGTTACAATATTATCAGTATTAAATTTTAAGTCACAAATAGTATTTAATTTGTTTACAACCATTTCATTTAACCAATTTTTTTAAAACCAAAAAAAAAAAAAAAAAAAAAAAAAAAAAACAGGGAGGAAAAGAGGGACAATTACATTAAAGGATGAACAAATTTTGGAAAATAAATTAGAATTGTTTCTGCAATAACTTTCCACTTGGAAATAAAAATGTCCCCTTAAAAATTATGAAAAATATTTATATCATACTGTAAATAATTAAAACATAAATAAACACAGATATAAAGGACTAAAGCTAAGATCTAAAGGACAGGTATGGTGGATCACCTCACAAAAAAAAATTCCTTAAGTGAACAATGATTATAGAGTATCTTTATAATTTAAAAAGAAGCTTCAGAACTGAAGAAAAAAAAATGAATAAAAAGTTTTTTCAAGAAAGTTTTGCATGAAAAATTGGATGAATTTATCTTATATGCAAATAAAAAAAAATTCTTTTCTCAAGATATAAAATAGAAATATAGTAAATACTCTCAAATCAGATGAAAATATTC